>JACXGJ010004741.1:0-43343 GCA_016801105.1 Esox niger
CAGTCCTCCGTGGGCGGCGTAGACGGCGGCCAGTCCTCCGTGGGCGGCGTAGACGGCGGCCAGTCCTCCGTGGGCGGCGTAGACGGCGGCCAGTCCTCCGTGGGCGGCGTCGACCGCGGGGCAGCGTGAGGAGCTGGCGGCGACGACCGCAGGGCAGCGTGAGGAGCTGGCGGCGACGACCGCGGGGCAGCGTGAGGAGCTGGCGGCGACGACCGCTGGGCAGCGGGGAGCGCTGGCTGTGGTTCCTGTGCAGTGGGGAGCGCTGGCCGCGATTCCAGGGCAGCCAGGAGTTCCTGGGAGTGCTGCAAAGCCCTTTTGGTATCTTGCAGGACTTTGTACATACCCCCATATTGCTCCCCCCAAAAATTTCTTGGGGCTGCCTTTTGGCCTTCCGTTCTGCTTGGTCCTTTAGGTGGTTTATTCTGTCATATATCTGGTTGAATTGGTGGAAGGACACGGGCGCAGAGACGGTATGGAGGTGGTGAGCCATGTTTTAATTGAAGGATGAACAAAAGAAACAAACTTACAACTCAAAACAGACGATATAACTGGGTTGTGTAGCCTACAGCTGCTAACCAAAATAAACCACACCACTGTGGTAAAACACTCAACATAAATAGGTTCCCCAATTGGAGGCAATAACGAACACCTGCCTCCAGTTGGGGAAACCAAAGCACATAGAGGTGGCTAGAGCCATCTCTTTTAGCCATGTCCTGACTATGACCCCAGCCAGCGCAAAGATGGCTAGGGGCATAGCCAGGACATGACATAAAACAAAGAATAATAAAATACAAATAGAATATAAAAACATAGGAAGCTATAAAAGCTGTAAGACTAAACATTGCTGTTATATAAACAAAGGGAGCTAAAAGGCTCACAGTGAGGTTAAGTTTAGGAGCTCAGTCATAGGCACATGAAAAGAGAAGCGTTTTTAGCCTGGTTTTAAAAATGGACACGTTTGGTGAACGTCTAAGATCTTCTGGTCCTTTATTCCTGTTGTGTACAACATAACTGCTAAACGCAGCTTCTCTATGATTAGTTTGGACTCTGGGCTCTACTAGCTGACCAGAGTTCATGGATCTAAGAGCCCTGCTCGGTTTATATTCTTCAAACATATCAGAAATGTATTTGGGTCCTAAACCATTCAGAGATTTATAAACTAGAAACATCACTTTAAAGTCTATTCTGTAACTGACCGGAAGCCAATGCAAAGATTTAAGAATTGGAGTGATGTGCTCTGTCCTCTTGGTCCTGGTTAACATTCTAGCAGCTGCATTCTGAATGAGCTGCAGCTGTTTTACAGTCTTCTTGGGGAGTCCAGTTAAGAGGCCATTACTTTAGTCAACACTACTATAGATAAAAACATGGATGAGCTTCTCTTGGTCTTTTTGGGAAACAAGGCTTTTTATTCTGGGTGTATTTTTTTCAGATGGTAGAACGCTGTGTTGGTGACCGATTTGATATGACTCGTTAAGAATAGTAGCACTGCAATCTTCAGTTAGCCACGTTTCAGTGAGAAACAGAAAATCTAGGTTGTAGGATATTATAATGTCATTTACCAAGAATGATTTGTTGGTGAGAGATCTGATATTATGTTAAAGCCAGCTTAATAGATATAATAGGGTTTTCTTTGCTAGTAGGTTAATGTGTTATAGTTAACAGATTTGACACGTTTACTTTATAAGTTGCATGGACATGATTCCTTCTATTTCTAATCAACACAAGAATAGAGATAGAGATACTGGGTTCTAGCTAGAACTCAAAACAGTTGGCATTGCTATTTTCACCAAAGCAGGGACCCGAAGCATATCATCAACTATTTTCGGTGCTCTGTTGAAATAAAGGACAAGGTGGTTGACGATGTGGCAGTTGGTGGTTATATTGGACACTGACTATTTTAGAAAAGACAGGAAAAAAATGTGATTGTCATTTTGTGTTACTTTTTTGTTACACTTCAATAATTTAGAATAAACAGGAGAGTTGGCCGAAAATATTTTTTAATTAGTCGCCTAATAATTATCCCTCCAATTGTTGCCTAATAATGCAGCACTTTAATGTATTCCCCTTAGAAAGTTCAATACTCACGTTTTCTTTGTTAAACATTCTGGTTTGGGGTTCAATTATCTTTTGGATTGACTGAGACCATTATGTTTGTTCAACAATAGAATAAATCTTGAGGAAAACAACTTGCCTAATAATTGTGCATGCTGTGTCAATGCCAATTTAGGGCTACGGCCTGATTTTGGCAAGCAATTAACAACATTGCTCTCAGTAGTAGTGGACTTATAAATATTATATTATATAAAAACAGACTGCTCTGGAAAAAATTTAAAGACCACAACACTTTTTCTTTTCTTTCCAAAAAAGTTGAAAAGGAAAGTTTTGAGTGAGGAACGGAAGCGTTTAATTTGCAGTCGTCTCTTAATTTTAACCCTTCTGTTCCTTACTTAAAATCTTGCTTTTCAACTTCTTTGGAAAGGAAAGAAAAAGGCACAGTGGTCTCTTAGTTTTTTCCAGAGCTGTATATCCCTGCCAATTCCATTTGGGGATAAAGATAAAGTATTTTTCTCTACACAAAGCAAAGACAGATGAATAAATGTAAGATACTTTGAATACTGAATGGAGATATAAGTACAGGCAAGAGAATAAAACATTTATTGTAGTTACACAAGCATACATCTATTAAACAACCCATCACATTTGGGGGAGGCATGTTGTCTAGTGGTCAAAGCATGTGACCAGTAAACAAAAGGTTGCTAGATCAAATTACTGAGCTAACAAGGTGAACTACCGACCTGGCAGTTACTCCTAATCGCTTCTAGTTTGTCGCTGAAAATGTATTCTCAAAAATAACTCTCAAAATCAAGAGCTGATCATGTATTTCCTTACTAAAACATTGGCTAGTCTCCTCAGACTGAGATGAAACAATGTAGATTATGAAGTGGAAGGATGAGAGGCAGCAGCATCGCTGGCTGTCTCCTATTAAAACATCCCGATATATTTTATGTTAGGCTAAAACCCAGACTGGATATAGCGGAACAGGACAACTTCACCGCATCAAAGGGACAATGAACAGGGCCATTGTACTGTCAAATCTTTGGCGAGATCCTCCTTCCCTCAGCCAGGGCACTGAAAATGGGTCTTGGATGAGTATTCCAGCATGACAATGACCCAAAACACACGCCCAAGGCCACAAAGGAGTAGCTCAAGAAGAAGCACATTAAGGTCCTGGAGTGGCCTAGCCAGGCTCCAGACCTTAATCCCTTAGAATATCTGTGGAGGGAGCTGAAGGATTGAGTTGCCAAATGTGAACTGAGAGAAGATCTGCAAAGAGGAGTGGGACTAAATCCCTCCTGAGATGTTTGCAAACCTGGTGGCCAACTACAAGAAACATCTGACCTCTGTGATGCCAATAAGGATTTGGCCACCAAGTACCAAGTCATGTTTTCAGAGGGGTTGAATACTTATTTCCCTCATTAAAATGTAAATCTATTCATAACCTTTTTGACATGCGTTTTTCTGTTTTTTTTTGTGGTTATTCTGTCTTTCACTTGTCAAATAAACCTACCATTGAAAATATATACTGACCATTTCTTTGACAGTGGGCAAATGTACAAAATCAGCAGGGGATCAAATACCTTTTTCCACTCACTGTATTAAGGTTGCATGTGCAACCAAGATGCAGAGATAGCAGCATTGAGGTCACGAGGTAGACATGCGTGTGTAACAACTATAAAAATGCAGGGACAAGAGCAATTCTAAATGTGCAAAGAGGCAAATTGAATGTACATGTGCAACTGAAAGGCAGGGATAGCAGCGGTGAGGTTCCTGAAGTTGACACGTCCCTTTAACAACAGAACATTTCCATTATCAAGCTTTGCAAGGCAGTGTCCGAGTAGTACAAGAGAGTTGGGCAACAAGATCCCTGAGAGGCGGAGGGTGTGGTTAGTGATGGGTCACAGAGGTCACAGAGTTCTCTGGGTCACAGAGTTCAGCAGGGTTACAATAGATGGGAAGAAAGTGCTCCTGAGCCTGCTGGTGCGGGACCGAAGAGACCTGTACAACCTGCCTAATGGAAGGAGGAGAAACAGATTTTGGCATGGGTATAAAGGGTCACTGATGATCCCGTGTGCCCTGAGCCAACACCGCTTCCCTTGGAGGTCTGCGGTGACAGAAAGCTCGGCACCAGTGAAGTATTGGGCGGCTTTCACCCCCCGTTACAGGGTCTTCCGGTCGGCTATGGAGCAGCTTCTAAACCACAATGTGGTGCAGTTAATCAGAATGGTGAACGTTATGACGGCTAATAAAATAGTTCAATACGAATGTAATTACTGAGAGATACGGTTGGTTTTGATGGCTGGAATGCTGATCACAGATCTGTATCTAGGAGAAACTTGGAACCGCTGAGTACTCATTGTAGATTGGCACTACAGTCAATTCTCAGGAGGTTTTCTATCCACACAGAGGGTTCCGTAACAGAGACACAATAACACAACGGCCCCCGAGGACACACACACACACACACACACACACACACACACACAGTCTTCTGTACACACAGTTAAGGGTTAGAGAGACAGAATAACAGAACAACAGCCTGGAGGGACTCCAATGCTGTTTGGCAGGTGTTATTCTGCCTAGCAGAGGAGCACATTGACGCTGAAGTCCACATACAAGCAAACACTGCTGTTCCCATGAGAGCCAGACAGGGGTTGGTGTATTTTTTAATCAATGCAGGTCCCCCACCACAGTTAAACATTTAACAGAGTTCGGGCTCATGGTAGCTTAGTTGGCAGAGCATGACACATGGAAAGCAAGGGTTTGTGGTTTTGCTTCCCATTGGTAGAGAAACATGCTCATTTGAAAGGGATAGCTCACTCAAATCATGGTGTCCTTTGCCCTGAAAGCAGTCTATGGACACAGTATGACAGGAATACATGCTTTGTTTTGCCAGGCATTGTTTCTAAATGGTGGATTCTTTTCATTTATGACAAGTTACTTACCAGTCGTATATATCAGCATTTTTTGATCTTCCAAAAGGATTTAAAATGTAGAGTGAATCTGTAAAAAGGCCCTTAGAGTGACATGCATGGATTTAATTAATATCAGTAGCATGATTATGGGGCATTTGTGACACAGATTCATCTACCGTATTTTAGCGCATATACCGTTTTTAGTGTTACACGTACTTTTACAACTGGCCATGAATAATTTGCAGCTACTCTTTAGACTATTATTTTAGAGAATACACTAAAATGTGACATTCCATGATAATGTATTAATGAGATGGTTGTTTATTTCAAGACTCTCAGAGTCCATACATATATTTCAGTGGTTTACAGCCACATTCAAATTAAATAAAAAATAATGAATTACTTTACCTAAACCAGACTATACAAAGAAATCATGATTGTTACATACCAGACTGGTGTTTCCACCGATTGGACACATCTAGTGGCAAAAATGTCCTGTTAGCAAGGACACTGAGAAACCATTAGGAACCAGGAAAGCCTAGTTCAGCCAGCCCATAATTAAAATGAATAGATGTCATTGCACTCACTGGATTCAAACCCAGTTCTGAGTGGCTGTGTCTTTAACCACTACAAGCATCTAATAAATGATACACTGTAAAACTACAAATTATATTAAACCACTAACAGCTAGTTTGCCAGTAATATTCTGTGATTATACAGATATTTACTGTATATTAGATGTCATAGGAAGTAAGTGTGCCTTATTTTGAGCAGCCTAAAATGGGCATTGTGCAGAAGTGCCTCTAAACAACAACGCAACTTGGGAAGAATAGTACCGCAAGTGTTTGAAGCAAACATAAGGAGATTATGAGTGAATGCAAAACATATCAAGGGAATAGATTTAGTCACTCTGATAAATTTTGTAGAAAAATATTATTTGAAATATTAACTTATTTTTTTCCTTTGAATGTTATCCTCTGTAAGCATTGTCAATTCAGAATTGTTAGTCTGACTCTTACCATAGTATAAATGTATTGCTCCAATGGCTCCTCTCATGGTGACCAACAAATACCAACTAAAACTATTTAAAGGGAAAGCCACACCTTCACTAAACCGTGCCTCCAATGCTGTGCCTTTTCCATCCAATCATGTCGTAACCACCTATAACTGTGTATACTTGTGACAGAGATATAGTTGTTGAATTCCATAAAATGAGGCCTTCAAAATATGGCATATGTAACATGTGGTATTGTGTTTTGCATTGTTTCATATTCATTTAAATGCTATTTTGGTGAAGTCCACTGGACATAAATTTGAGAAACGTAATACACGTTTCTGTTATTTACACATGACTAAACTTCAAATGAAAAGAGGCTCTGAATAGACGTTTGACTCTAGCATAACTCCTATAATGCTTTGTTGCATAGAGTAATTTACTGTACTACACTTTAACAATAGTGTATTGTATAAAATGGCAGTAATTTTACAGCAATTGTTTTACAATGATCGTCCTGATTGTTCTGTTTGTTTTGTCTCTATCAGAGGTGTATTAAGGTCTGACCCCTGCTCACACCATGGAAGATCCTCTCTATGTAAACTCAAACATTAACTCGACCACCATCTCTACAACTGTCTCACTCAACATCACTATCAACACCATGAACGTCACTGCTGGCGACATCGTTAGCAATGCAACAGTCAGTCCCTTCAGTGTGTTTGAGGGATGTGAGGAGATGGAAGAGGGCATCCTTTTCGACCTGGCTGTTCAGACATTTAATGTTGTCCTGGGACTCCCTGCGAACATCTTAGGTAGGCAAAAGAGGTCTGGGGTCACTTCTTCTATTCTGGTTTCATCCACCTCTGTGCCAATATACAGTACATTATATACATAACTGAAAAGGAACTTGCTGTTTTTGATGAACTTGCAATATTTTCTGTTTTAGTCATTGTGATTCTGCTTCGTAACCATAAGGAGCCGTCTTCCTCTGACCTCTTTCTGGGCTGTCTGGCCTTTATGGACGCATACTTCGGCATCATGGTCCCATTCAGCTATCTCAACTTATACTACTGGAACAGCAAGGAGGTCTGGTTTGCACTCAAGTTCTCCTACGGTGTTAAGGTAAGGGACGGACGGCTTGCGAGGGGCCAGGATTAAGGGTCTTGGTACGCAGGGAAAATACACATATTAAGTGCTTCTGTTGTCATCGGTGATGGAATATACTAATTGTAATGAATGCATTACTTGGGGATAGGCTTATTAACCGGAGCCAAATAGGCTCCCAACTGGCACCGGTCAAAGTGGTGCAGGAATGTGTTGCCATTATTTCAGACACTACCTCTGTTAAATGTATCAATAATATCATCATCCTCAGGATACGAGCGGTCCTCTGTTCCTGTCCTGTATTTGTTTGGATCGGTTTGTGGCGGTGCTGTTCCCTCTTGCCTATGGCCAACTGAAAGACGTCAAGTACAGGGTAGCACTTTCCATGGTGGTACTCACACTCACCTTCGCTTATGCCTCGGCAAAGACCATCGGGGGGCTGCACAACTTTGAGAAGGTCAATTAACACGTTTTATTATGATTTGTTTACCCATAACTTACCAGGTACGTTGACTGAGAACATATTCTTATTTACAGGAATGACCTGGAAGCAGTTACCGTTAATTGCCTTGCTCCAACAAAGATTCATTGTTTCACCTTGTTGGCTCTGCAATTGAATCCAGCAGCCTTTCAGTTGCTAGTCAGATGCTCTAACCGCTTGGCTACATTCTGTCACATATGAAAGCGTAGCAACAGCATGCATTATACTATTTACAGTATAAAATAATAGAATAGAAATGAATGAATCAAAACGCATGTGCCAGGAATGCTAATCGAAACAGATAACAGAGACAAAAAATGTAACACCCAATTACATTTTGAAATGTTTACATTTGCCTTTAGGTTTTCACAGGGGAGATCTTAGCAGCGTTCTCCTGGATGGTGTGGTGTAACGGGGCCATCCTGGTGGCGTTGAAGAGGTCCCATGGTGCCGGAAAGGACAGTATGCACCCCATGAAGAAAAAAGCCTTTAAAATGGTGATGTCAGTCCTGTCCATTGTCATTTTTAACTACCTGCCGCTGGTGGCTCTGTTCCCATTTGAGGTGAGGACCTGGCTGGGCCATGTCCATATCCCTAAAGTGTATTCAAGACCTGCTCCCGATTTTACTCCTAAGTGTAGGAACAGAAATAGAGTCATTGTTCCTATAAAACCTTGTGGACAAACTTAAAAAGCATCTATATGCCTTATTACACCATCCAGTTTTTCCATAGAGAGTTTCAAGATCCACTTCAAATAAGATTTGTTTTTTGTGTAGGCTTACACCACCACTGTGCAACTATCTGTAGCACAAGGTGGCTTATACAAAGCAAAGATATCTTCTGTAGAGTTAACTGAAGCAACATATTGAATGACACCTTGTCCTGATAAGATTTGCCGTCAGGAAGTGATTATAGAATTCCATAGAGTATAGGTAAATATTGAAATGCAAAAAGAACCAATAGAATAGTATTATATAGTAAATTGTATAGTTTATAGTAGTATAATGCTACTACTATAATGCACACTACACTATGTAGTGTGCATTAACGACACCTTGTCACAGATTATTTATTTGTTTAAGTTAGATTGTACCTAAATGACGTAGGTTAGGTAGTTTAAGTTTCTTCATGATAAACCCACGTTCTGTTTGAGTTGTTTAGTAACAAAAAAATTAAAATAGTTCTACTTAGATAATGCCAATTCCTAACGTGCATATTTACATCAGATACTGGAATTGTTCACTGTGTGGTAGAATTATGCTAATCACCATTTAAATAATCTGAACAAGCAGTCATCAGCATTTTACAATTGTTAACTATACATTTTTCTATATGTAATAGCTCCAGGTTTACACTATTGCGTCATTGTGTTATTACATAGTAATAACAAACATTAATGTATAACATACTTTTATTTGTTTATTTTGTCTGTAGTTTTACAGTATTGCAATCCCTTTAAGCAAAGCAATTTAAACTAAGCATCTTAAAAGTGTACTGGTTTCCTAGATATCTATTGAGAAGACTGTAAGCAATCTGTAAAGCTGGTCATCTTTGTATTTAAGCGAGGGCTGAATATGAAACCTTAGTTACGTAAATGTTAATGTGACGGTGAGCTGACGGACTGCTCCGTCATCTCCCGCTTTTCCTAGGTCTCCAACAGTCATGAACTCATCCCGGTCCCTTTCATTTGTCTTGTCCTCAATCATTGTTCACACCAGGTCCCAATCAAGCCATTAGTATGTGTTTAAATGTTTCTCCTCTGCTCCCCTCAGTTGTTAGTCATTGTTCCACGTTGCAGTGTGTCCTAATGTATGTGGTGAGTGGTCTTTCTTTGTGTTTACTTTCAGTTAGTAGTTTTGCCCCAGTACTCTGTGTTTTCTGTTCTGTTGTTTTGTCTTTGTTTAAATTAAAGAGTACACCGACTGCTACCCATGCCTGCGCCTGGTCCGTTTCACCCCACAACGTCACACTGTGACAGTTAAAATAACTCAACATTCTTTGAATTTTCCTATTCAATGTATTGTGCTCTAATAGTGATTCTTGTTCTTGTTTTCCAGGACCACTACCCTCCGGATACGTTCCGCTGCCTGGTACAGCCAGTGGGCTACGCCTTCCTCAACATCAGCAGTAGCATCCAGCCAATCATCTATCTCTCTCGTCTGGAGAAGGTCCCATTTTGCCCAGAGACCTTTAGCAGGTGGTGCGTCTTCTCTAAAGTGAAGGACAAGAAGCTCAACTTTAAGATAAATACTAAGTCCTTGCCTGCTTAATTATCAAAGGTTACCAATAAACTAATATTGGACATTTCTTTAGGTTTAGTTTATAAACATTTTACATCTGGACAATGGAAGTTAATTACGTTTTAAATAAATAAATCTGCACAGGTGAGGCAAACATATACACTGCCGTTCAAATGTTTCAGGTCACTTAGAAAGGTCATTCTTTTTGAAAGAAAAGTCATATTTGTCCATTAAAACAACATCAAATTGATCAGATGTGGAGTGTAGACATCGTTCATGATATAAATGACTGTTGTAGCTGGAAATGGCTTATGTTCAGTGGAATATTTACATATCCATACAAAAAGCCCATTATCAGCAACCATCTCCCTGTGTTCAAATGACACATTGTGTTTGCTAATCAATTCATTTTAAAAGGCTGATCATTAGAAAAGCCTTTTGCAATTGTTAGCCTCGCTGAAAACTGTTGTGTTGATCAAACTATAAAACTGCCCTTATTTAGACTAGTTCAGTATCTTCAGCATAAGTGTTTGTAGGTTCAATTACAGGCTCAAAATGGGCAAAAACTTAAACTGATGATGTTGTTTGGAAAGTACATTTTAAACATTCTGTTGACTGAGCATAACTGAAGAGGCCCTAATCTGGATTCTGTAAGAAACGTATCCACAAAAATGCAACTCACAAATATGCAGTGATACTCACAAATATTTAGGGACACTCAGAAATGTAATTACAAATTGGTAAAACGCAGGTGACAAACAGGCCTACTGTAACATTTACAAAAATGTGATTTAACATATAGTTGTGGGGATCCCTGAATTTCCCACTTCTTAATAAGTGATTGAACAGTACTGACTGGCATTTGCGAGGCATTGGATATCTTTTTCCATCTTTAAAAAGTAACATTACCTTGTTATGCAGGTCTTTTGACAGTTCTTTTCTGCTCCCCATGGCTCAATATCTAGCCTGCTCAGTGCATCCACGTGAGAGTTAACAAATAGTAATTGACTATTTATACATAGACACTAATGTGACGACTGCGCCCTCTGCTGCCCGTCCTCCCCCTGCAGGGGGCAGGGGGCAGGCTGCGGCGCTCGACGTCACTGGCCTTCTGACACCACCGCCCATCTCATCACACCTGTTGTCTTGTTTAGCGCAACCTGATCATCATCCACAGTCATTTCCCCCAGTATATATGTATACACACATATGTATACATACATACACACACACATATATACAGGTGCTGGTCAGATAATTTGAATATCGTCAAAAAGTTGATTTATTTCAGTAATTCCATTCAAAAAGTGATACTTGTATAATGTATACAGTCATTCAACACAGACGGATATATTTCAAGTGTTCATTCCACTTTAATTTTTATGATTATAACTGACAATTAATGAAAACCCCAAAATCAGTATCTTCCATAACTTCACACTGTAAGATTTTCTACCTACAAGTCTCACAACTCATTCAAGGAGTAAATTGAGGTATCTCCAAGTGGCTTGGTGATGTGTTATTACAGGGTTGATCTCAGACAATGAGATCAGTGTTGTTTGGTGTAGTTGATATTCTGGAGAAATGTAATGATCAATGGCTGACACAGGCATTCTGGTTCAGCGTCTACATACTTATATTGAAGCCAAACTCAACATGCCACCATTCAAGCACAAGTCTTAGATCACAATAGAGGACACTGAATGAACATAAGCTCTCATTTGTATGAGAATGATTTTTGAGAGTTATTCGTAGTTCCATATATCTCGCTGGCCCATCAGTCAGATCTAGACCAACTGCTTTCTTTTGGTGAACGTAAAAGGAGTTATGAAGTTATTTGGTAACACCGTTCCAAAACATAGACATCAGGTAACAATATTTAGCTACATAATTATTTTAAACAGCTATGTTTAGGCTTCTTTATATCACAAACTCTCTTAACAACTTATGAGTTGAGTCCATGTACAGGTTGTAGTTGAAGAAATAAAATGTATTCTCTATTGTTCCTGTAAATGTCTTCCACAAATCTGTGTGTTTTTAAGTGTTTATACACTGCTTGAGCATACACATTGTCTGTCATGTGGAAAAATGTAGGTCTATAAATCAATGTAAGATGTTTTATAGAATAATTACAACAAATTGCCCTCCAGAGCTGTGGAGGTTCTGAAAGTAGTTTTGTCACCCCACACCCAAACCCAGCTGTGTTTAATAGCTCCAATCCATAGCTGTTGCTAATTAAAAAAATCAAATTCATTTACAACAGTCCTAAGCCTTGTAAGATAATAGTATCTAACTGCATAACTCAATTTATGTTGTTATTAAATAGGCTACTTGAACAGCAGAAAACAGCCCGTTTTAGAAGTTCAGCTGGAGCTGAAAGATAAAAGCTCTGAAATTAACTGCAAAGAATTGCAAATTGGAAATATATTATATTGTTATTATCATGATTTTCTCCTCTCATAATTTTATTTCATATAGTCTATATTTTACATACTGTGACTTGCTTGTTCCAACTGGTTTATTGAACAATACTGACAAAACATTTAGCTAAATTCTAGAAGGAAGATCCTTTACCCAAATGTTTTTTTAACAAGTCTCTGTTCCATTCATACCTCACTGCAAAACTGTACCAATTAGAACAACAGTTCTAATCAGTTCTAATCTGAAAGTCTGGCCTGACGTCCTGATCTCTCCCACAAGGCAACCTTTATAATAAAAGCAGTACATATTTTTTGTGTAAATGAATCTTAACCGGTCAGACTTCATACCTTATACAGGTATTATACAGGTTGGAGATGGAACGACTGTGGCATCTCCGACGGTGCCTGTAGACCACCTACAGGATGATCAACATTGTCTGTATTGGGCGCGGGTTCTTCACGCTTCTTATCCTGGTCCATCAATCTCCCTGGGGGAACACAAAAAATACAGTCATCTGTAAACCAGTCAGTACTCAAGTAGTTGGCTAATACAGATCATGTATTACATATGCCCAACTCTTGAAATACAACACTGCAAATCTATCGCACTTGCAAATCATTATGATACTTAATTTCTTTGACGCCCCAAATGAAAGTGAGTTGTATCTGTAGATTGCGAGTTGTTTTCTATTTTGTGATTTGTCTGTGTAAATAAGTTGCATGTGTAATTTTTAAGTTGTATTTGTGTTATATTTTTGGAATATTTGCTAAATAAAATGTTTAGATGCAAATTGTTAATTTCACTCATTCACAGTTGATTTAGTACAACTATGAAAAGCAAAACTGTCGCCTGGATTATGATTAACAGACGTGCACATCGCTTTAGTTACATAGTAATTTGAGGCTATATATAGGCATATGATTTCAATAAAACATCTAAATCGTATTAAACATTAAAACTTCTATCTTAACTTCATACACTGAACTGTAGTGCTGCTAATCTAGGCTGTGAACACACGAGAATGCTATGATTTCTATGAGGCGTGAACTTCCTGGTATGAACAAAATGAGAAATATACATTTTAAAAAGGAGACAGATTTTATTTTTTTCTTTCACCATTATTTCATTTCCTATTTTAGTTATTAATCAAAAAATTATGAACAAAAAACTAGTCGTTTTCTGATTTGTCAATATTTGTTTGAAATCGGAAAATAAAATATTGCAAGTCAAATACAAATAATCTGTTTTCCTATATTATGACAATCTAATGACCGAAAGGTACACGGACCCGTGGATGAAGTGGCCAATCGTTATTCTACCCTAAACAGGTACAGGAATTTTTACTTCACCTGCTATTTATCCGTTTTCGGTAAGGGAACCACTTACAGAATGTCGCATGTGTAGTTCCCAGTTTACTCGGACAATGGAAAACGAGCATAGTTAAGGTAACGGGAGGGGCGGTCGACCGGTTTACGTTCATGTATGTGTCATGCAGGGCAGCACTTTACCTGGCTAAGTTAACCTCTCCATGGGCTCGAATTGCTGAAGAGCTAGCGTATAGAAAGATTCAGGATTGGTAGCTATACAGTCAGGTAAGAGCCAAATCATTTCTGTTTGTTGCTGGAAATAAGTAGCTTAGCAAGGTAACAACTGATGTTAACTGATAGTTAAGCATGGCTATCTAGCTACGTTAATTAGCTAATTGATTAGCCATGTAAATCACATTACCATTTGATCCGAGCCAACTCACATCCTTAACTGGATGGGTACAGTAGTAATTGTTATATAGCCCACGTCGATGTAATTTTTTTTGTTTTATCACAGAGTTTGAATGTAATGTAGGTTAACATGTTTATATGCGATGATATGTTCTTTATATTCATTTTGATTGTGTGTGTATGTACTTTATTGGGGCGCATAGGTCCACTAGTGTGTACAACAGAATAAATGAAGTAAGGTCTCTGCTATCCCTGACATTTATTGTATACCTTAGCAACCAGCATGAAGACAAAGTAAGCTTCAGTATGTCGGAAAACCCATTGGCTTAAATGTGTTTTGTTTGAAACTAACATGCTATTTTGTTTTTAAAACGAATATGTTCTAACTGTCTCCATAACAATTACATCTTTCACTAGCATAAATATTTAGCTGAATAGCTGCTATATCCAGATAGTTGGTGGAATAGCAAAGCAGGCTGGATAGCTGTTGTGTGAACTGCTATAGCACCAGTGGCAATTCGAGTGTCTGTAGCAATTAAACTATTGCATGTGTTATAGCTAGGAAATACAGTTCCCTCTATAAGTATTGGGACAATAAAGTCAACACTTGTATTTTTTCTGTACATTCACCGTACAAAATGTACACAATCTCTAAAGAATCGTGTCTACCTCCCAGTTACATATGACTTGCACAATGTGCTGAAGTTTAGCAGACTGGTGTTCTTCTTCCCTGGACCTGTGTCCCTAACCCACACCCTCCATCTGCACTGCCAGAACCCACCATGAACACATCCCTGTCTTCATATCCAGGACCTGACAGTGGTCAAAATACAGGCTTCATCACAATATTTTAAGCATGCATCTCTCTTCTGTCCCTATACTGAAATGATCAGTGGTTCAACCAGATGTCCTCTGTTTTACTGAAGTGATCAGTGGTAGTTTGAACAGAGCTCCTTCTGTAACTTTTAGGAAGGAGATTGGTTTGGATTTGTCGAATACACAGGGGTTTCACATAATCAGAGTTCAGAATTGTTTGGTAATGTATTGTAAAGTTACAACAGAGTTATTTCAATCTCTGTGTAAACAACAAGGTTGTATTCTACCCCATTCTGATTCCCAGATGTACCATCACCATGACTTTGACAGCTGTACGATGCCTCCCTTACCCAGCAAGGACAAACGGAGACCTGAAACACTGACAACCTAATTACGTCAAGGTCTGTAATGCTTTGGTTGATGAAGTGGTGACAAAATCCACTGGCCCCTTAATGAGAATGACAGCATGGCAAACTGTGTAAGTTCTGTCTATATATCTATGGAAGTTCTGTGCATCCCACTGCTGGTTTGCCTCTGAAGCAAAGCAAGGTTAGGCCTGGTATGGGATGGGTGACTACATTGTGATGGCAAAATGTAATCTTATAACAGCATGGCCACCTAATCATCCTCAGCTTCCAATTGTTTTATCTTGTCTCCTTCTCCGGTAACAATTCCTCAGTCAACTTCCTCATGTCCCAGGCAACTTACCTGGTGAAA
This sequence comes from Esox niger, assembly GCA_016801105.1. Classification (NCBI taxonomy): domain Eukaryota; kingdom Metazoa; phylum Chordata; class Actinopteri; order Esociformes; family Esocidae; genus Esox; species Esox niger. The sequence goes on from JACXGJ010004741.1 coordinate 15,468, forward strand.
TAAAGGCTTGATAAAAATCTAAATCTCACCTACAAAAACATTTAATTGATCTATCTTATTGGCTCTATTTCTCTTTACTGTTTCTGTCCAACCTATCAATCACCACAACTGTTTTATCTCATTAGAGCTCTGACATTGCAGACTACTATAGGAGAGACAAGGCCACCTTGCAACGGTACTGGGACTGAACGATGTTAACTAAACAAGATCTCTGCTCACATCCCCCAGTAATTGGGGAGATCTTGAGAGTAGACAGGCTTTTAGAGTAATTTGCTAGTTAAACTTCTCCAGGTAACCTGGTGAGAAATGTATCTACCTTTTAGGAAGGCCCTTAGTCCTATACTATTGTAAGTTGTTCTGATAAATAACTGAAATGTAAACATTTGTACAGACTGACTGTGGATGGGACGATTGATGCCCAATAAAATGGGCCTTGCTGCTTAAGGAAATTGGGTAATAACCAGACAAACTGTACAGTATCACATGTAGTTTTGGATTTCACTCACCTCTCTCAATGTTTGCCATTCTTCATCTCAACATCTTTCCAGGTTAACTGCCTGGAGCCCTACACTTCTGCATCACGATGTTACACTGTGGGCCGTGACTGCTAAGAACACTGCTGGGCTAGATGTCTTCAAAGAAGCATGCTGGTTATCCTTCTACTAATACCAAGCATGCATCTGTTTATTCAAATATTCCTTAACATTATGTAACATTACTCGTCGTGCGTTGTGTTTCATAAAACAATTGGAGACTTTGCCACCATATTAGAATTTTATTTTTAGGTGTCGTGTTTTGCAGCTATAACTTACTGTTAGTCTGGCGCTCACTGGCTGGGACGATTGAAACTTCACCCCTAATCAGCAAACTACACCAACCAACCAATGAGAAAGTTTGTTGAGTAGATGAAGACAGAATAAATGTGACAAGGGAAATCACCAATCATACTCAATTAGAGTTGCTTGGATACTGCATACCACATTGTTTCCAACATTCCCCCCATCTCAGTCCGTAGTGTTTTACTGCAATTGTTTTTGCTGGGGACAAGGGTGAGGATCTAAGGAATACTCCTATTAATTACTGTGGTGTCTTGTGGAATCTAAGGAGAACCCAAGTCCTTGGGCCATGTTTTTGGAATACCTGGCATGACGACTCCTAGCTGTCCCTGCACGAAGTCCACCTGATTGTTTCGCAAATGTACACAGTGATGATACAGTAGGTAACCAGGTCTCTCCTGTCTTTGTTCACCTGGTTGTGCAGCTGATTTGGATTCTGCTTAAGACTCAACCCACCTGTATTTACTGACCCATCAATTATTGGGAAAATGCTAAAATGCTTATTGGCCAAAAAGGTAATGTATTCTGATGAATTTCACCCAGCACAGACAGAAGCCGACCCTCACAATCTGGCTCCTCTTTAAGTTTCTTCCTAGGTTCCATTCCCACTGTTTTTTTTTCAAAGTCACTGTGCCCCAATTCATTTAGTGTATATGCACGTTGGGAACACTGCCAATGCAGAAAGGGTTTTTTAAAACCTTTTTGATGAACAGAAAACACCAGTGGATAAGTGGAACACCCAACATAAAGGTCTGTATTCCAGTTATAAATATGCTTGCTCTGATTTGTATTGAACACTGAGACAACCTTACAGAATATATAGAGGACAAAGGAGAACCTCTAGATTGTACACACAGAAACTTCAGCAAAATCAGTGTTTAATTTGAAATGCGTGTTGACAAATGTTTCAAGTAAAGGTGAACACAAATGGCCTGTTATGGATTGGGTGGACAGCCTGGCAGAATTTCTGATGATACTTGAGGACCAGTCTGACCCTCAACTACCAGTAAAACGTCTTATGTTCTAGTCTAGTTTGTTTATATAGGACAATCACATGAATGCCTGGAACTGTATACCACACATTCATTTTGGGGTCATGATTTTTCCTTAGGATCTTGCACCAGCTGCATTGTCAGACTGGTAGAACAATAAAAACTCCAGTGTGAAATAAAATCTATGAAACACAAGTTCTTAGTGTGAAATGTGTTATTTACATTAGTGATGACATGAAGATCTTAATGTTGTTAATATCAGATGAGTTGTATATAATTATAAGCTGGGTTGTTCAAACAATAAATGTTGATTAGCTATAAGATCTATAAGTTATTAACAGGTTAATATTAGTAATAACACAGGAAGTTTCAGGTGTCTGGCTGATATGGTCAAAGAACTGTATCCAGACATTCTGAGTCACACTGGGCCTAAGAACAGACCTTTGTTGTCGTATATTGGTCATACACTACACCCCTTCAAGCCTATTTGCTTGAATATATACATTAACGTATATTATTCATAGACAATTTAAGTCAGAATATTGAAGAATGACTGACCAACAAAAGGGTAATTCAAATAATTGTATTAAATATAGAAACACATTAACTGCATGTCAAACAAACAGACCATAAGCCCTATAGTAGTTACTGAGTCTGTATACAGTATGTCAAAGCTGTATCCAACTACACGACAAGATCCGTCCCGACTGGAAAAACAGTTCTCGTTTCATAAAAAGGATGGAATAGGCCAAATACTAGATATTATGGAAACCAGTGAAGCTTTGTGCCAAACCGAAGGGTTGTTTTTAAGATTGTGTGAGATTGGATGAAAGTATAGAGGTCCTGGAAGCATAAACTTGACTCAGGAGGACATGCCCTGGAAGTAGTCTAAAAGGTTAGTCATTTAAAAATGAAACTCTTATCTGGTCCTTTTGCAGTGGTTTTCAAAACTCCTCTGGAACCCCCAGTTCTTCTATGGATTTTAAATTCTCAACTACTTACACACCTAACACAGCTCAGGGATTAGGACTACATTATTATACGTTTTTGCCGTCACTGGTGTCCGAACAATGTCTCCTCATGTTAATTTGGTTTACATACAATAAACATCTAGTTAGGTAACACATACTGTATAATACAACAGTAACGATGTTCTCTTTACAAAGCAACTTTACCTAAAGCTTAGTGCAAGCCAGGATGTGCTGCATGGAATACTTAGGAAGTATAGCTAAATGTCTTACCTTCCCCTAAATTCCCATTGATCAATAGTACTCAGCTGACATTTTGCACTTTAGAACTTTAGGCAACAGCATATTTGCAACCCATATAAACAGCTTCGTACCCAGTGATCCGTGGATAGTGATCTGTATCCGTGTACAATTTTTTGTACCTACTGACAGTGATTTGCTAAATAAATATTTTACAATATATTTGTTAACTGAAAATAACAAAAAAAGATGTAACAATAATTGTAAAGCCAACTGCACATAAAGAGAGTGTTCAGGAGTAACGTTCACTACTTCAGGCAATGTTGCATCTAAAAATAACTATATTTATTCATTCATAGACTGGTGATGTTGTTTTTCACTAAACCTAATTAACTGAATGGAGCTGAGTGAGTTTTTACTGATACTGCAGTCAGTGTATAATATATGATACAGATGGTTTGAAAAGACTGCCTGTAAAATTATAAGAACTTGCGGTACTGGGGGTGTGGCAGTCCCCTTTGTAAAATCAGCACCCCTAGAGGAAATTCTGAAACAAACTGGATGCAAGCCGACCAAGACTCCTGGATCAAAATGTCTTCATGTGGCAATGTATTGCACATCATTTTTATACATAATATTACTGTATTTGAGGAATACAGCCACTTACTGCAGATATTTCAATGTACTGTATTATAATGGCAGCTCGGTTGAAAAGCAAAATGCTGTAATTAATCAGTAGATTTAAGGTGTCAGATTTACAGAATGTTACAGTTAAATCTTATTTCCCAGAGTGCCTTGTATTCATGTGTAATTTTTAGTGACGTGTATTTTTTGTGACTGCCTTTTCAATCCAAGCATGCAGTTACCACCATAACATAACATATACTAGTGACAGAGATATAGTTGAATTCCATAACTGCCATTTGGAATTACAATATAATGTCCCCCCGATTTCATACAGTGTGGATATCTACCACACAACTGCATTCAGAGCATTCAGAATGCTCCCATTGACATGATTGACTAGCCCTAGAATTAACTAAAACCACTGGAACTACTATTTCAGGAAAGGGTGCAGTAAGTCAAAGTCACATTTTCAATTGTTTACAAAATGTATGTTATCATTATTGTAACCTGAGAGTAGTAAACCAGTTAATTAACACATGAACATAGATTCAACAAAATATTCAAGAAATGACCTGCGATAGAGCAACATCCAAACTGAAAAGATGTTCTCTGTTGAGCTGTTAATATATTCAGCTGTAGAAACACAAATAAATGAATGAAAATAAAAAAAAGTTCCTCAATGAGGAGTGCTTGCCCCAAAAAAGAATGATTAGGTAAATAAATACATAAGTAAATACATTTAGAAATGTACTGCAATCGTGGAATCAATTATCTTTATTGATCCTGCCTCGCAATTTCATCTGGCCAGTGATTTTTAGTAACGTCACAGTATATTTTTTCATGAGTCACGCATCCTGGGAAAAAACGCTGTGAATGCAGGATCCACCCTTGACATGCTTGTGCCTCAAATTCTTCACAGGCGTCTTCCATCACTTTAAGAAGACTTAGTTGTAAGGGTTGCTATCATATACTTTCCACCTCCAAGAGAAGAACTCCTCAATTATTTTCAGGAAAGGAGAATTTGGTGGAAGGAACACCATCCTGAAATGTGGGTGATGCTAAATGCTGCATTCAGTCAGAGAGATGCCTGAATCTTTTCTCGTATATATTGAATAGTATATGGACACATACAGTGGATATAAAAAGTCTACACCCTCCTGTAAAAATGCCAGATTTCTGTGATATAAAAGAATGAGACAATGATGAATCATGTCAGAATTTTTTCAACTTTTAATGTGATCTTTAATGTGAACTTTTCTTTTTTTCATAAACATTGCAATGGATGCTAAGTTTAGAAATAAATGATTACCTTGGAGCTAAACCCCCAGACTGACTGAACTCTTAACATCAAATTATTTATTTCTGACCAGCAGATGTCACCACTGTGAACTATTTAAAAGGAAATATAAAACCGGGGACACCAGGAGGGCATTTTCCACCATAGAGGCCTCCCCTGATGGCATCGGCTTGCATTTAGGAGCACGAAGCGGCCTACACATTTTCAAGCATTTAGGGCAGCCTACATGGCACCGCATTACATTATCTCTGTAGGAAGGGCACCCACTAGGACACTTAATCACTTTTCCTCACATAGAGACACCCACTAGGACACTTAATCACTTTTCCTCACATAGAGACACCCACTAGGACACTTAATCACTTTTCCTCACATAGAGACACCCACTAGGACACTTAATCACTTTTCCTCACATAGAGACACCCACTAGGACACTTAATCACATTTCCTCACACATAGAGACACCCACTAGGACACTTAATCACTTTTCCTCACATAGAGACACCCACTAGGACACTTAATCACTTTTCCTCACACATAGAGACACCCACTAGGACACTTAATCACATTTCCTCACACATAGAGACACCCACTAGGACACTTAATCACTTTTCCTCACACATAGAGACACCCACTAGGACACTTAATCACATTTCCTCACACATAGAAACACCCACTAGGACACTTAATCACTTTTCCTCACACATAGAGAGACCCACTAGGACACTTAATCACATTTCCTCACATACAGACACCCACTAGGACACTTAATCACATTTCCTCACACATAGAGGCACCCCAGAGGGCACTGCATCACAATTTCTTCATTGGAAGGTCACCCATTAGGGCACTACATTACGTTTTCTCACATAGAAAACACTTTCTCACACTGGGCCACCGTAGAGAGCACTTCATCATGTGAAAACACTACCCCCTCGAGTCCACCAGTGAGTTAGGATAGTACCTGGTACCAGTGATGTGAAAACAAGGAACACTTCTGATTGAATAAAAATTACTCAAAGCATGCAGCAAAGCAAGAAAAAAACTGTTCTGCTGCTATCCTTCCCGAGAATGATTTTATGAGACAAAAACGGCATGTATTTGCGGGTCTGTCCTAGGAGTCCTTGCATTGAAATGGGTTCATTTCAGTGCCAGTGCATAGGACCAGACTCGTTATTCAAGTGATTGCATTTTCCCCAAACTCCTCGGTTTGGACCAATGCACTAGCATTGAAATCAACTTGTTATCCCCGTGAGAGACCCATGCATGCATCTTTTGTAGTCTATTCACTTTTTCGTCCTCTGGATTTTCCTATAGGCTAACTGGCATACATTGCAATGGTCAAATTAGTAATGTCAAGTCGAACAGATGCTGCCTACCAAGCTGTCTAACCATCTTTGCAGTCTGCAATGTAATAAGACAAAAGTTACTGCTCACGCGTGACAGATTTGGAGCGCTTCTACAAAGAAGAGTGGGCAAATATTGCCATGTCAAGATGTGCCATGCCAATAGACTCTTACCCCAAAGGGCTGAGTGCTGTAATAAAATCAAAAGGTGCTTCAAGAAAGTATTAGTTTAAGGGTGTGTACACTTATGCAACCAGGTTATTGTGAGGTTTTTTTTCCCTTTTTTGCCCTTCAACGATTTCATTTAGTTTTTCAATTGAATTGTTCACGTTATAGGTCACATTAAAGTGGGAAACGTTCTGCCAAGATTGATCTTTGTATTATGTACATCACAAGAACCTGGCATTTTGATAGGGGTGTGTAGATTTTTTTATATCCACTTTATTATATTAGGTCAAGTAATATTTCGAGTGAAGAAAAAATATTTTTGGGCTAAAATAAAAATATTCTAGCCAAAAGCACCGTGATAGTTTCTATTGACTGACCTAAAACAGTTGTGTTCAGCACACTAGTATAATATATACAGCTCTGGAAAAAAGTAAGAGACCACCACCTTTTCTCCCCTTTCCAAAAAGCTTGAAAGCAAGGTTTTGAGTGAGGAACGGAATCATAAAAATATAAAACAGATCTCACAGAATTTTTAAAAGTTTGTAAAATCATGTTTGACTTGCTACAGGATGCCAGGCTGTCTGGTCACAGAGGAAGGCTGTGGTTCTCTGGTCTCAGCTGTGAAGTCAAACCCCTCACACCTGAGAGAACTGGATCTGAGTAACAATGACCTGATGGATGCAGGAGTGAGGTGTCTTTCTACTCTGCTGGAGGATCCACAAGGTAGACTGGAGACCCTGAGGTGAGTAGACTAATAGTTTGTTTTTATCACACTAGTCCAGAACCCCAAATGTGGTCTGTCAGGTTCACTTGAGGTGAACATGTGTCTCATAGTGATTTACTTGGTCTCTAGAGTTCTAAAATGTATGATAACAGTGTTTGGGATTCATCTCCTTTCCATTCCTCCTTCCCATTATTTTTATACAGATTTTAGCCAGTGGTTAACAATGTTAGTATATACCAATGACTTCCACAGAATTGATAGGTGTTTAACAAATACATCAACGTTGGGACCCTCCTGACCTGTATGATGCAGTATAAAATTCCAAATTATTTTGTTGCATATGGGGCTGCGTAGCCGCAGACCAGTCCATTGCCGAAAGGGCCTACAATGGGCACGTGAGCATCAGAACTGGACCACAGAGCAATGGAAGAAGGTTGCCTGATCTGATGAAGAAGGTCATTTGTTACCTACACAAGTGCAGTCTCAGTGCAATGATGGGGTCTGAAACCGGACTAGAACATTTCAAAAATGGTATTTGTCTACAGGAAGATTCAGTTGTTGGGAAACATTTTTTTCTAAGATTTTTGAGAGGAAAGGGAGGTTCGATATTGGCCAGGTGATATTTTTAATCTTGATCCAGTTTCGATTTTTTCAGAGAAGGCTTAATTTCCGCAGTTTTTAGTGAATTTGATACATAGCCGGAGAATAAGGAGCAATTTATTATGTTCAACATTGGCTTACCTAGCACAGAAAGCATCTCCTTTATTAGTTTAGTTGACAATTTGTCCATTTAGAACTCATTACTACATCTAATTTAGTGAACGTGTTGAGTGATACAGGGTCCTCATTGACATATGGTCAGAGAAGAGGCCACACGGATCCAATCCATAGAAGTCCAACCTCGCAATTTGCAGGACCTAAAGGATCTGCTGCTAACGTCTTGGTGCCCCATACCAAAGCACGCCTTCAGAGGTCTAGTGGAGTCCATAGCATGATTGGTTCACCATCATCTGCGAAATATGTTCTTGTAGTATGCGATTTGAGATTAGGCCACAATGTTGAATTTGGCCACGACAGAGATGTGACATGTTCCAACACATAATTTTTTCAAAATATTTTTTTTGTTGTTGAGGGGAACAATTTAACCGTTTCCAATATTGAGGTGGACATGTCCCTCTGCTCCCCAACATCACCAAATGCTGGGTTTCCTCCTTTCTGTTGCTTTGCCTGGCTTTTACTGAAGCTATCTTCAATTGTTGTTTGTTTGTGGGTCTTTCTGCCTTAAGATGTCTTCAGCAAGTGAAATGCATGCTCAATCAAGTGATTGACTCGGCCATTACAGGAAATTCCACTTCTATGCCTTAAAACACTCCTTGGTTGTTTTTGAAGAATGTTTTGGGTCATTGTTCATCTGTAAAGTGAAGCGCCGCCCAATCAACTTCGCAGAATTTTGCTGAATCTGAGCAGACAATATATGTCTTCACACTTCAGAATTCATCCAGTTGCTTCTGTCTTCTGTCACATCATCAATAAACACTAGTGACCCAGTGCCATTGAAAGCCAGACATCATACTGCCTCCACCGTGTTTTACGGATGATGTGGGTGAGGCCAAGGACACTGGGACGATGAGCACCAAAAAAGGGAGAAGGTGGAGCGGTTGCATACTTTTAGTCAGTCCCTTCTGCTGTAGAAAGTGCAAGAGATTTACATTACTGAAAGTTCTGTCTTTAGATGCAACATGTCAAAGTGAGGTCCGTTGGTTTCCTCCAGATTGGAGCGCAGTGTTGGGGTGCTCTGCCGGTAGCCAGTAAACTGTTGTGGGTAAAGAAGAGAAGTGAACTTTAGTCTCTCATGGTCCTTGAAACTCTTCCTTACCTGAGTGAAAAGGCATTTAATTATCCCGCAATTTACCTGCTAGTAATGGGTGTGTGGACGATCCTAGCACGCTCACGCTGCTCTGGTCTCCCAAACTGTGTCCGAACCATGTCAAAACTTCTTAGATGGAATGGAAGTTTGCCCTGTTCCTCTCCAGGTTAACACAAAACTTACATTTCAGACAGAATTGCACATCCACCTCTTTAGTCTGCAAAATCTCAAACAAGACATCAGAATGAGCAAAAATTACACTGAAAGTGGTCAGAAGAAAACGCATTGGAAAACTGAATGCATCATGTATTGTATGTATTGTTTTCCCCGTTCACCTCCATTTTAACCAAAAAAGAGAGACTGCAGGACAAACTGAAAATTATCAAAACGTAAATTATTGACAAAAAAATTATTTAACTTGGATCATGCTAGATTATTTGTAAATTGGTCAGGTTAAAAATAGCAAAATTATCCTAGAACTCTGTCGTATTCAACCAAGTAGTCTCAATTGCTTTTGTTGAACAGTTATGGTTGCAGAAATAAGTGCTGGACCAGGGTATTGAAAAGCAAGCAGTCCCAGCAATACAACTTATTGGTTTGCGGCCTGCCTTTTACCATGATTAGCTTGGAAATGCTTATGATAGCAGGTTCAGTGCAAGCTAGCAAAGCTAACACTGGTGTTGGTTAGCCTTTTTCAAGTTCAAGCAAGGCCTTTTAGAAAATGGTGATGCTAATACATCAGCCACACAGTCATCGTCACACTCACCATTTCACTCACCAAGATTTTAAAGGTGTAGAGCTAAAAAAAAAATCAGTATACCTGGTTTTCAATACTCTTGCTTCTCTACAATTGCTAAACTTCAAAAACTCTGTCACTTGTTTTGGCGGGAAGCCAATGAACTGTCACCATCTGTTGCATGTAGGAGTTTTCACGAATGTCAGAAAGGTGATGAAATATTGACAGAATGTCCCGCCTGTAACCTTTGTCAATACATGATTGGTTAATTCAGCTGACATCAAATATTTTTCCCCATTCACCTGAATGTGGAAGGTATTCGCTAGGGTTACTGAAGGCACTGTGTGAATAGTAAATCAGTAGCCACAGAGCGTTGCTTTTGAGACTGTTCTGCCCAACAAACATGACAAGAATACTTTTCCAGAATTTCACAAGCCCAATTTTGGTCAGACTTTACAAAATGTAAGAGAACATAGTATATAAATATTGTTTCACTACTCAAAATATTTGTATTAATTAAAAAAATGATTATACTATGTACTACAATTTCTGTTCCTGGGTAATGTTATGTTGTAATTGCTTATGCCCAAAACGTATAGGGATATTTTGAAATTCCTATGTTGACTTTTTGTGAATGAAAAGACAAAGAAAAACTTGCTAATTAGCCCTTGAGCAGAGACCAGGGTACGGTCGAAGAACTTCCCAGCAGCTCTGGAGTCAATCAGGGCTGTGGATGTATGAGAGGGAAAGCAACCAGACAACACCACCAAGCAACAGAAAGGGCATTGCTATGTTATGCAAACGCAAGGCATCTACTGTGCCAGCCTGGGCTGCCTGGCTACTCACCCCCTTACTGTCCTGCGCCAGGGCCGAAGCACACCCCTTCCGGAAGTGCTCCTTCTCAAAGCAAAACAGGCACAAACCCTGCTGACCCCGTCGTTCTCTCTGAGGTGAGCCTCATAATTCCCAGTTCCGGTTTCAGGTTCCGGCTCCACCTGTGAGGAAAGGAGATGGGTGAGGCGCGCCAAACAGTCACGGTCCGGAAACTGCCCATCGATGGCATGGAATCACTAACACATGCAAGCTCCATCTCGTCCTCAATTCGCAGTCCCCTGCGAAACGCGTATAATGTGTGTTTGTGCTTGTGTTGCAGGTAGGTAAAGTGTGCTGATGTGTGTGTGTAAGACTGGTTGTGTGTCACTGAATGACAGTCTGCACCTCTGTTTCTTCCACAGTGTGGATCATGGTAGAGAGTGGAGGTTGAAATGAGGACTAAAGAAATGTGATTTATTTTACAGAACACATATACAACTGGTGTGTCTTCAAGTTTGTTTGCGTGTGTGTGTGTTTTGTTTGAGTTTTTAATATCCAGTATATGACAAAAAACATGCCTATGTGTGTATAACACATTGTGTCTTGGTCTCATCCATCAGATGTCTATGATCTCCAACTGGACCCAAACACAGTAAACAGAAAACTCTTTGTCTGAGGAGAACAGAAAGCAGCCGTATCCTGATCACCCAGAGAGATTTGACCACTGGGAGCAGGTGTTGTGTAGAGAGGGTCTGTCTGGACGCTGTTATTGGGAAGTAGAGTGGTGTGGGAGAGTGGCTAGTATAGGAGTGACATATAACGGAATCATCAGGAGAGGAAAGGGTGGTGACTCTTGGCTTGGACACAATGACAAGTCCTGGAGTCTGGTCCGTTATGATGACCGTTACTCTGTCTGTCACAATAAGAAGACAACTGACATGCCTGTCACCTCCTCAGACTCCCACAGAGTAGGAGTGTATTTGGACTGGCCAGCCGGCACTCTGTCCTTCTACAGGGTCTCCTCTGACACACTGACCCACCTGTACACATTCAACACCACATTCACTGAGCCCCTCTGTCCAGCATTTAAGGTTTATTATTATTACTTTTCAGTGTCTCTCTGTCAGATGGTCCCTGTGTCAAACACAACATGATGTTTCACTCTAATCATGGTCATCTTCAGTAGGACACCGTAGTAACAACACTTACAATAACATTATAGTACTGAGTAAATATATCATATGATTATTAAAAATCTTGATTAAAACACCACTGACGATATAACCGGCAACTAGAGTGATAAATCAACAGAATGAATTATCACCCTGGTCGATAAAACCTTCTCACTTAAAAATAATTTATCTGGTTGTTATTGTTTGATGTCTTTGGCCCAGCTATACATGGCTCCAAGGTGAGGTTGCTTTGTCTCCTCTGTTTCTTCCATTCGGGCAGGACATGGACCAGGGCTAGCTCAGATCAGGAGGTCTGTTAACTCTGACCTGGAACTATGGTTGCCATGACAGTGCAATGTTCAATCTTGTTATACTATTAGTATGACTTGTTTTTGTATGTATCTTGATTGCATGAGATATAATATTTTGGGAGATGAAGGGTATAAAGAGGCGAAAGCAATAATGTTTTGCTTTGACAATTTTCACACAATTAAACTGAAATATTCAACTGTTAAACGAACGACTGTTGAATCTCTTCCTAATAAATAGTGAACATTTTCCATCTTCCACAATTTGGCACCCAAGACGGGACTACAATATCTCTACGACAACAGTGTCTGCTTTTTAACTCTACTAACTCTTTACTAAACTGCCATCATCATAGAGATAAGCAAAACCTTTTGAAATCTCACAAATAATCATTCTGTTGTGAAAGTTTTTTGCACCAGAGTGCGAAGTGAAGATTCCAATTTATGTATGCAAAATAACACTTCATTTTGAATGTTACATGTTGTTTTCTTGTTTTTAGAATGGTGTAAACTTGTATGTAATATAATATACAGAAAACCCTTCAATAATTAAAGAACAAAACAATATTGAAACTGAAACCACGATTATGATACTGTGATTCATAATAAGATGTTTGAAGAATATATACGGTCCCCTCAAAAAGTATTAGAACGGCAAGGCAAATTCCTTTGTTTTTGTTGGTCACTCAAGACCGTTGGGTTTAAGATCAAAAGATGAGTATGAGACAAGAGTTCAGAATTTCAGCTTTAATTTCCTGAAGTGTTTTGAGCAGCTAGTTGAAACTCACATCACAGACTCCATGCTTGTAACACTTGACCCGCTGTTTGCCTACAGACATAACAGATCCACAGAGGACGCCATTGCTCTGACCCTCCACTCCGCACTCTCTCATCTGAACAAGAAGAACGCATATGTGAGAATGCTGTTCATTGACTATAGCTCAGCCTTTAACACTATTGTGACCCACAAGCTGGCGGTAAAGCTCAGGGATCTGGTTCTCGACCCCTCTATGTGCAGATGGATCCTGAAGTTCCTGAAAAGCAGAGCCCAGGTGGTGCATATGGGCAATGCCACCTACTCTTCACTGACTCTTAGTACTGGTTCCCCCTAGGGCTGTGTGCTGAGCCCACAACCTGTACTCTCTCTTCACCCACGACTGCCTGGCAACCCACGTCTCTCACACTATCGTTAAGTTTGCTTACGACACCACCATAATAGGCCTGATCTCTGACAACGATGAGTCAGCCTATAGAGACGAGGTAAGGTCACTGACTTCGTGGTGTCAGAAAACCAACCTCTATATCAGCCAAATGAAGGAGATGATTGTTGATCACAGGAAGCAGGGGTGGGGAGACCACACCCCCATACACATCAATGTGTCTACTGTATAGAGAGTTCACAACATCCAGTTCCTTGGTGTCAACATCAGCGATGTCTTGACCTGGTCTCATCACTCTAACACGTGATGAAGGAGGGCAGGAAGCGGCTCTTACGCCTATTAAGGAGATTTGGTATGGATTCCAGATTACACACCAACTTCTACAGATGCACTATTGAGAGTATCCTGTCTGGCTCTGTCACAGCCTGGTATGGCAGCTGCACTGCCCTCGACTGCAGAGCATTTCAGAGGGTGATTAAGACAGCAGAGCGCATCACAATGTCTGGCCTGCCATCCCTGCAGGATCTTTACACAGAGAGATGTAGTAAGAGGATCAAACAAATCATTACAGATCCCAGCCTCCCATGCCATGGGCTGTTTACCAAGCTGCCATCAGGCAGAAGGTACAGGAGTATTCTGTTCAAAACTAAACAGGCTATGGGACAGTTTCTTACCTCAGGCTGTAAGGCTGCTCAATTCAGGCTCACTCTACCCTTCCATCAATAGTCCCATGCACACCTGTCACTTTATATCATATTCATCTGCCAATAATATCATGCACACCTGTCACTTTTAAATTCCACTACAGTTGTACAGTTGTATAGTTATTATCGGCGCTTGATATTTTTTTTGCTCACCAGCCACTGTGGCTAGTGGTTTTCCAAAGTTACTAGCCACTCCGAATTTTCACTAGCCTCCATTTTGTTGTTGAAGAATTATGTTTTATATAATAAAATCTGACAATCTTATTCTGTCTTGTTCACTGGTTCAGTCACTATTAGGCAAAAGAGGTACCCCACTCTATAGGACATCCCTTTGTGAAATAATTTATATAATGTGGCTACACACTTGGAAAACTATTATGTTGTTAAATCTGACATGTTGTCCATGTCCACTTGAGCAGCTAATGCATGCTACAATGTCCTCCCTAATATGAACAAAATATGCAAGCAATATATTCATTCTTAACCTAGAACTATTAACATGTTATTTAAAAAGAAATATGAAATCACTCATCAGATTTATAATTAATCGCAGTAAATATTGTTGTTGTCTATTTTTGTTATGCTATGTTCTTGTCAGTATAGACTTGCATAAAAAAATTAAACAGAGCTGTACTTATTATAGCCTTGTCAAGTAATTTTTTACCGATCTTTGCTATGTCGCCACATTGTTAATCTCCCTCGACTTCCTTCAGCTGTACTAAGCTCTGCTGCTATCGCTGATCTAGAGTCTTCACGTTCATATATTTATACTGTTAGCAAACTTATATTAGTTGTTCTTTTTTTACTATATTTATTGCATATATACACACACTAATGTTATTGGTGATAGTCTGATGGTCTTTTCACCTGTCATCTTAATTTGTTTCATGATTGCTATTTAAAAACAAATCTGTAATTATTGGCAACTATAAGTCACTTGAAAAAAAGAAAAAGAAAATTAAATGTATTTTGAGTTTGCAAAAAGGCATGTGGGATACTCCCAAAATATATGGAGAAAGGTGCTCTGGTCTGATGAGACGAAAATTGAACTTTTCGGACATCAAAGAAAAAGCTATGTCTGGCACAAACCCAACACATCACATCACCCAAAGAACACCATCTCCACTGTGAAACTTGGCGGGGGCAGCATCGTGCTGTGGGGATGTTTTTCAGCAGCCGGGACTGGGAAACTGGTCAGTGTTGAGGGAAAGATGGATGGTGCTAAATTCTGGGATTTTCTTGAGCAAAACCTCTACCACTCCGTGCGTGATTTGAGTCTAGGATGGAGGTTCACCTTCCAGCAGGACAATGACCCCAAACACAATGCTAAAGCAACACTTCAGTGGATTAAGGGGAAACATGTAATTGTGTTGGAATGGCCTAGTCAAAGCCCAGACGTTAATCCAATAGAAAATCTGTGGTCAGACTTAAAGATTGCTGTTCACAAACACATACCATCCAACTTGAAGGAGCTGGGGCAGTTTTGCAAAGAGGAATGGGCAAAAATCCCAGTGGTAAAATGTGGCAAGCTCATAGAGACTTATCCTAAGCTACTTGGAGCTGTGATTGATACAAAAGGTGGCTCTACAAAGTATTGACTTTAGGGGGGTGAATCGTTATGCTTTTTCTGTTATCTTGTCCTATTTGTTGTTTGCTTCACATTAAAAAAACATCTTCAAAGTTGTGGCCATGTTCTGTAAATTTAATGATGCAAATCCTCAAATAATCCATGTTAATTCCAGGTTGTGAGGCAACAAAACACAAAAAGTGCCAAGGGGGGTGCATACTTTTACAAGGCACTGTATATAGAATGCCACCCGCCAAAGTGGCTAGTAAGTGAGACTGTATTACACGCCACAGCCAAATTCTACCCACATGTGGTGGGTGGGTGGGTGCTGATGTCAAGCCCTGGTTATTATTATCATCATCATCATCATCATCATCGATGTGTGTTTTTGTACAGCTTTATTATTGATTGGCTGTGTTTTCTTATTTTTATAATTTCTGTTTCATTGCCCACTACAACAAACCATGGTACCACTGTTGGGTTGACTACTGCTGAAATGTTCTCCCAATTCCACTTTAATCTCAAGAGTTTGTACATCACCCCACTGTACAACCATGAATCTTTACAGAACCAGAACGCAGAAACAGCAGAGGGCTGGTTAGGGAGAAACCCGATCGTCACCGCATCCCTCTTGTACATCGGAAAACAAGGTATTGGGGTCAAAGTCTCTCTCAATCCCAAGTACAAAGAAAGGTATTTGACTGATCCACTATGAAACGCACACATTACTTACTACAAAGCAGCTGATGTGGGAAAAAAGGCTGAAAACATTCGCCAATTTCACAACATTGTGACTGTTGAGATCATGATTACAAAAGCCTATTCAAGGGGTATGTCATTTCAAGATTGTATACTGTGATTGTTTTCATCATGTACTGCCCAATTTCTGTATTTGATCAAAGTTATTTCCTCTTGTCACAATGTGATGTTGTGGGGTTAACGGACCAGGGGCAGGCAGAGATTGCAGTCGGTGTACACTTATTTTAGAAAAAACACAAAACAACAGAACAGAAAAGCACAGAGCACTTGATGAATGAAAAGTACGAAGTAAATCATAAACAGAAACTCACCACAGTGACAACACACTGAAATGGAACAATGACTGACAAATGAGGGGAGCAGAGGAGGAACATTTAAACACATACTGATAACCTTATTTGGATCTGGTGTGAGAGACAATTGGAGGCAATACAAATGAAGGGGACCAGGATGAGTTCATGGTAAGTGGAGAGATGGAGAATGCAGGGATGGCGGAGCAGTCCGTCACCTCACCGTCACACCTAACCTGTTAATGAATTATCATTATCAATTGTAAGAAATGTGTGCTAACCCCTCCTACATTGACTGAAATAATGACTGAAGGGAATAATCTTGAGTATCCTGTAATTGATATTCTGTTACCAGTAAATGTTCTCCTGGATATCACGAGATAGAAGTAAACAAGGAGCTTAATCTTGGGGGAAACTAATTGAATAAATGTTAATGTGGGATTGCCATTTCTTGTTTCCCTGTGGTAGAAAACAAAGTAAGACGGCATTAGATTTTGGCACCAGTTCTCCTGAGTTTTTGCACCTTATGTTACAAAGAATCAACCTTTTGGTCATGAGTATATAAAGCCCCCTGTAACCACAAGACAGAGAGCAACCCATCCTGCAGTTAGTGTATCTTCTGATTCTGACAAGCTTTTGACTTGCTCCCGTGCAATTGAATAAATTAACATAACCCACTGCTAAATACGTTTGAAGACTTGATTATAAATCGTATTACAGAGAGGAATTTTTTGAGTTTCAACATCACCAATGCCAATCATACAATGGGAAACTACAGTTCATGAAGGAAATGTTGTTAACACTGTTGATCTTGCAGTGTATGTGGGTTCAGAAGCACGGCCTGATGTGGAGAAGACAATTGAAGATGCATTGAAGGGCGAGTACATTGAACAACAAAAAAGAAAACTTGTCCGTATCATGATCCATGCGACAATATCATACAAAAGATATGTGCATATCCTGTTGTACCTGTGAAAGATTCTACCTTTAAAATAGGGAGAAATTCTACCTTTGAAAGGGAAAGATTCTACCTTTAAAATAGGGAACAATTCACTATCCAAACACACCATGATAGCCGTCATTATGTAGATCAATAAGCACCATCACAAATATGTCAAAGTCCAATATTGGGATTGTCATCGTACAGAGTTTCTCACCTGTCTTTCATGAAAACAACATTGTAGCCTCATGCTGAATATAGATGGCTCTCCCCTAACTTCTGGTTGCATTAATTTTGTTCATGGATCAAAAATGGACAGAATCTGACAGAGAGAAAAACTCCAGCCCATGTTGCAGTGGTTTACTACGGCACCCAAATGTCTTGTTTAACCTCCAAAATTTTAAGGAATTCACAAACTTTGATTCACTTTAGTCCAATTGTGGCGGTCAGCAAAACACTAAATAACAACTTTTATTTTTTGACCACATCTGTGTTTCTATTGACATAAAGATTGTTCTAACATCAACAATGGGGGATGACTTTAGGTCTCTACCCTCACTTCATTTGGTTTCCAAATCATATTTCAACATTAAAGCTACCGAGAGGAAATGTATCTAGCTTTCACTTAATGTTTTTCTATCCCTAACTGAGTATGCTCATGTTGGGGAAATTCCCACAGGTGAGACCAGCCTGAACCCAGATTTAACCCTTAGCAACAGTTACCTTCTTTGAATGGGAAACAATTGTTGGGGCCATCCTAGGTGTCCTACCCCCATTCCTGAAGCCCTTAGCTTCACCCTTTTTGGCAAGCCATTAAAACGGCCAAATGGATTGTTTAAAATGTTTATGAAATTCAAGTTTACACACATAAAAAATCTGACATGGACCTCAGACTGTCTGTAGGAAGATATGTCAGTCTTTCAAATTGTTGACCGAAATCAGATGAATGATATCACTACATCAATACAACTCAGGACTTACCTTCTCTTGACCAGAGCCCCGTCATTGTGAGATATGTGACTGACGTAGTACAAGAGATGCTGTTGTGAAGTTTGCCAGATTTTAGCGGTTACGTATAGAGGTTGAATAACAGAGAACTCGCACAAATCAAGGGAGAAAATAAATTCAGTATTTATTAGAATAATGCAGCAGAGTTGTCTTATTTCAATGAATGTCCAAAATGCTCTCACTATAAAGCTGATTACAAGCTGATATATACATTAATAATAAAGGGCGTGTCTACCTAGCAAAGATTATGTTTCCAAGACGATAACCCATGCCAGACGGTCAATGTAAACATTGTGAGCACAACCTACTAAAGGAGAAAATCTAAACACAGATGTTCCTATTGCTCTCTTACATAGGCGCATATAACTTTCAAATAGGGATGCACCGATACCAGTTTTGTTCACACCGAGTACGAGTACTTATGTTTGTGTACTTGCCAATACTGAGTGCCGATACCACATAATAATAACTGCACCAGGTTGGATTTTTACATAAAAAAACTACAAATTTGAACCCTATAAACATGTTTGGGATCGAGTTATGGTAGTTCCACAATTGTCTCGTCTTTTCACTTGATGAAAAATTTGTATTGTATCAAAAAAGTATTGTATCAAAGTCATGAATGAAAGAAAAAGGAATGCAGTTGTTCTCTACATTTACATTGCTACCTCATAGGTTGTTGAGTCGATGTAGTTTAAAACTCCCTACCCTCGCACTTCACAACAACATTGCACACAGAAGAAACAGTGAAAGGATACAAACAAAAACAAAAAAAACAGCCATCAATAAACACAGCCAGAAGTTTAGGGCACCATTTCCAATAACCATTCTAATAGAATAGCAGAAGAGCAGGGCAAAAAAAACTTTGCAACAGCTATAGAGAGCACTCAAAATAGAAAAACCCAGATACCATAACATAACATGGTATTTTATCACCAGCCTGTGGTGGATGTGTTACCAAGTAATGCGAGTATAACAATGTGGCGCCATACATCAAAAGTTGTGTTAATACTGAAAGGGCAAGTATTTCAAAAGTCCCTTTCCAAAAACCATTAAATTAGTAAAAAAATACATGAGCAACAACTTCACACAGAAGACTCCAATCCCATGTTCGCAGAAAATAAATCCTTCAAAATGAAAGCACCCACTGGGCGCACCGCAATAATGCCTGTGAAAGTGACCAAATGCAATTTTCATGGAGTTCTTAAGCAAATAAAACTGGCAATTTGTTAAAAAAGAAAGCATGTCATTGGGTACTGTCAACTAACTAAATGAAAACATGCGCTAATTTACAGTCCCCTCACTTCACAAGGACTCATACTGTTTGCAACACATCGCACCATCATGACACTTCATTCATCATGCTGCCAGCGTAACAACAAACCAATCACCACGAACCACAAGATGTACAGCCTCACGCGTTACTAAAGTGCTGGTCATACCATCAATGGGCATCCTCATGGGAGTCAAACTGTGTCTTCGGCCCCGAATGGTCAACGTGAAGTTGTGCGGGGAAACTGAGAGAAAACGTTAAACCTTTTGTAAGTGTTTCAAGTGGGAGGAATTTAGTCTTCTTCACGTCAACACCTGAGCAAAAGTCTGGGAATACAAACATCTTCCTGCCGCGGGAAGAAGCTCCTCCCTCTCCTTCTGCAGCAACACAGCTTCCTTATCACAGAAGTAGTGGAACCGGGTTATGAAGACGTGTGGTTTAGAGTCGTCACCCAGCCGATTGGATGTCTGTCGATGTGATGGGCCCGGTCCAGTTTCAGAGGCAATTGGAAAAAAGATGGGAAGATCTCTGTGAAGAAATGAGCTAGAAATCCAACCGGGTTGCTCCCCTCAGAACCCTCTGACCAGTCGACCACCCGGAGATTGCAAAGTCTGGCACGACATTTGAGGTCATCAGTCTTCTCGTACTAGCTGATGTTTTTGTCCCCTCAGTACAGATTCGCTCTGTTTTCTTAGGTGAAAACACAAAAAGCACAGCATTTGCCAAATAACACACAGACAAACTCAATAAAACCTACAGCTCTGACCAGAGAATAAACACACTGCCCTGACTAAATAAAACACACAGCCCTCTCTAGAGCGAACACACAACCCTTACCTGAAAAAAAACTTACAGCAGTAACCAAAAAAACATGCAGATTTCACCCAAAAAACTCAACCAATGCCCAAAAAACACACCTACCTTGTGTGTTTTATCTACAGACCGCACTATTTTTGATAAAACACGGTGCAATCTTTAGAGAATAAACACACAGCCCTTACTAATTAAAACACACTGTCCTCACTAGAAAAAACTCGCAAGCCCAGACTTGAGAAAACACACAGCCCTCACCTGAGAAAACGTACTGCTTCACCAAAAAACACTCAGCCAATGCCAAGAAAACACACAGACCTCACCAAAAACACACAGACCTCACTTGATTAAACACAGTTTTAATGCCCTCCCTTATTTCCTTAATAATGCAAGATTATTTAACAAACACAAATGAGAGGCAGGCAGGGCATTTTCCCTCCTCTATGAACAGGAAGAGTGTCAAACTCTATCAATATATGTTAGGTCATAGGACATTTGAAGTCTCTGTTTTTATGATAATTTGTTTTCTATTAACCACTTAAAGAGTATTTCCCATTTCAGACTTTAAATTATACAGTGAAGGAAAAGGTATTTGATCCCCTGCTGATTTTGTACGTTTGCCCACTGGCAAATAAATTATCAGTCTATAATTTTAATGGTAGGTTTATTTGATCTGTGTGAGACAGAATAACAACAAAATCCAGAAAGAATTGTGTCAAAAATATTATAAATTGATTTGCATTTTAAGGACGGAAAAAAGTATTTGATCTCCTCTAAATCAGAAAGATTTCTGGCTCCCAGATGTATTTTATACAGGTAACGGGCTAAGCTTAGGAGCACATTGTGTGGTGGTCAGATGAGACCAAAATCAAGTTATTTGACATCAACTCAACTCACCGTGTTTGGAGGAGAAGGAATGCTGACTATGACCCCAAGAACACCATCCCCACCGTCAAACATGAAGGTGGAAACATGATGTTTAGTATGGGGGGTTTCCTACTAAAGGCGATGGATGGGGCCATGTATCGTCAAACCTTAGATGAGAACCTCTTTCCCTCAGCCAGGGAGATGAAAATGGGTCGTGGAATAGTATTCCAGCATGACAATGACACAAAACACACGGCCAAGGCAACAAAGGAGAGGTTCAAGAAGAAGCACATTAAGGTCCTGGAGTGGCCTAGTCAGTCTCCAGTCCTTAATCCCTTAGAATATCTGTGGAGGGAGCTAAAGGTTCGAGTTGCCAAACATCAGCCTCAAAACCTTAATGACTTGGAGAAGAAATGCAAACAGGAGTGGAACAGAATCCCTCCTCAGATGTGTGCAAACCTGGTGGCAAACTACAAGAAACGTCTAACCTCTGTGATTGCCAACAGGGGTTTGGCCACCAAGTATTAAGTTATGTTTCGCAGAGAAGTCGAATATTTAAATTATTTCCCTCATTAAAACACAAATCCATTTAAGAAATTTTTGACATGTTTTTTTCTGGATATTTTTGTTGTTATTCTGTCTCTCACTGTTCAAATAAACCTGCCATTAAAACTATTTTTTTGTCCGTGGGCAAACGTACAAAATCAGCAGTCGATGAAATACTTTTTCCCTACAAGTGGATAACTCTAGTCTCTGCCAAAACAAAAGTTGTAGTTGGCATACTTTCCAGTACACCAAACACAAAACAAAGAAGACGACAATAGGAATGGTTTCTCGCTGATTGTACCAGAAGCCATACTTTATCTCGATAACCCTGGACTTCCCAAACACAGTAAATCCCAATTTCTACAGGAAAGTCCTGTCTCTGGTGGGAGGTATACTGTATGTTAGACTAATATTGTAGTTGGGGAAGACCTTAATCGTGTATGGTAAAAATACTGGGATCAATCCTTTTCCAGATCCTCTTCCTGCCTAACTCTAACTGAATTCCTAAATAATCACACAAAGAAAAATCTGTTTATCATGTGTCAAATTTGATACACTGTCATTATAATAATGTTTACACTATTGGTAACAAAGTGAATGTTTTAATGTGTGCAATTATTTAAAATAGTGAACACTATTGTTTATTCAAATTTTTGGTCATAGTGCCAAAAAGTACGTACAGTGAGGAGAAGTATTTGATAAACTGCTGATTTTGCAGATTTTCCTATTTACAAAGCATGTAGACGTCTGTAATTTCTATCATAGGTACACTTCAACTGTGAGAGTCGGAATCAAAAACAAAAATCCAGAAAATCACATTGTATGATTTTTTAATAATTCATTAGCATTTTATTGCAGGACATAAGTATTTGATACATCAGAAAAACAGAACTTAATATTTGGTACAGAAACCTTTGTTTGCAATTATAGAGATAATACGTGTCCTGTAGTTCTTGACCAGGTTTGCACACACTGCCGCAGGGATTTTGGCCAGCTCCTCCATACAGACCTTCTCCAAATCCTTCAGGTTTCGGGGCTGTTGCTGGGCAATACAGACTTTCAGCTCCCTCCAAAGATGTTCTATTGGGTTCAGGTCTGGAGACTGGCTAGGCAACTCCAGGACTTTGAGATGCTTCTTACGGAGCCACTCCATAGTTGCCCTGGCTGTGTGTTTCAAGTCGTTGTCATGCTAGAAGACCCAGCCACAACCCATCTTCAATGCTCTTACTGAGGGGAGGTTGTTGGTCAAGATCTTGCAAAACATGGCCCCATCCATCCTCCCCTCAATACGGTGCATCGTCCTGTCCCATTTGCAGACAAGCATCCCCAAAGAATTATGTTTCCACCTCCATGCTTCACGGTTGGGATTGTGTTCTTGGGGTTGTACTCATCCTTTTTCCTCCAAACACGGCGAGTGGAGTTTAGACCAAAAAGCTCTATTTTTTGCCTCATCAGACCACATGACCTTCTCCCGTTCCCCCAGACAGAGGGAGATTGACCATCATCTTGAACTTCTTCCATTTTCTAATTTTCTAATAATTGCGCCAACAGATGTTGCCTTCTCAACAAGCTGCTTTCCTATTATCCTGTAGCCCATCCCAGCCTTGGTCAGGTCTTCTTTTATCCCTGATGTCCTTACACAGCTCTCTGGTCTTGGCCATTGTGGAGAGGTTGGAGTCTGTTTGATTGTGTGTGTGGACAGGTGTCTTTTATACAGGTAACAAGTTCAAACAGTTGCAGTTAATACAGGTAATGAGTGGAGAACAGGAAGGCTTTTTAAAGAAAAACTAACAGGTCTGTGAGAGCCGGAATTCTTATTGGTTGGTAGGTGATGATATACTTGACATGCAATAAAATGCATTAATTATTAAAAAATCATACAATTTGATTTTATAGATTTTTGTTTTAGATTCCGTCTCTCACAGTTCAAGTGTAGCTATGGTAAAAATAACAGATCTCGACATGCTTTGTAAGTGGTAAAACCTGCAAAATCAGCAGTGTATCAAATACTTGCTCTCCCAACTGTATCTATAGATGCTCTACAGAATATCTGATGTTCATCAATAAATCAGTTTGCTGAACATTTGTGGCTATCTACAAAACATCTACAGATGAAAATCAGGACAGTACAACAAAATTGTTGTACATGGTCATTACATGGTCATTATGCGATACTGTCCAATCAATGTATTAAACTTTGGAAAAATGGTTGTAAAGCAACAAAATGTGCAAAAGAAGAGTTCTGAATACTTTCCAAATAAACTCTATGAACACCATACTGCATGTTTACATGTTGCTTCTACCTCTATAGAAAGTAATTCCAGAAAATAATCTTAAAAATCTATTGTAGGTAAGAGATAAGAATAAAGAGAGAAAAAATATATTTTAGTCCAAAGATCTTTAGTTTCCTTTAATACAAATATCTGACTTTGTTAATGTGATTTGTATAACTTGAAAAATGTGGCATTCCATCGACTTCATACTTAATGCTGAATTATTATCGATCTTGTACAGCACAGGGAGACCTGATAAAGGACGAGCACATAGTTTTGACCTTATCAGTCAATCATTAGGTCCTCCCATAGCTGACTGTCATGTCCTGGCTATGCCCCTAGCCATCTCTGCACTGGGCTAGGGCCATAGTCAGGACAGGACAAACGAAGGTGCCTCTAGGCACCTCTATTTTAGTTTGATCTCCCCAACTGGAGGCAACAATCCACACCTGCCTCCAATTGGGTAATGCATTTATGTGAACGTTTCCCCACACTCTTTGTGGATTATTTTGGTTTGATGGTTTGTAGATGCACCCGAAGTCACAAGAGCTGTAAGTTTGTTTTCTTTACTTTCTAAATTAAAACATGAATTACCAATATCCTTTTGCCTCTGCGTTTCTGTCCTGCAACCAGCCTCGTGACACTGACACTGGTCCCGTAATAGACATATAACATGATATGTGTATTACGTCCAAGCTTGGCAATTGTTTTGGTTCTATGCCAAAACATGTAACATTTCAAATCCAGATTTAGATTTCCAATGCATTAAATCATCTAAGATTTCATGGCAGATGCAAATGCTATTTGGATGTCTCTGAGTGTGTAATAAAACTACTTTGCGAGCACAGACTGAATAGTTAAGGCCTTATAATATTTCTATCATCAAGAGTTTATCCTAAGCCCTGCCAAAATATGTTGTAAAGTATAAAATAACACATTTGATTAACAGTTTATGAGCTGCTGATAGTTTGCATGATTCTGTTCTAGCTTTTAAATATTTTATTAATTTATTTTCAAAAATGAAACAATGCAAATTATCACATTATCATGGCTTACTTTATCACTAGCATAAGCTGAGTAGAATTTCAGATATAGTACCAGAAAAAGGATTGGACACACTTACCAATTCACTTGAGTGTGTCTAAGCCTTTGAACATTACAAAATAAATGAAAAAATATAAGATCACTTTTGTGAAGTTGCTGATATAGATTAGTAGTACAAGGTTTTCTGCCTATAAGCAACTTTGCTTATTTTACATTTAAATATCTACAATGTTATAAACTCTTCAAATAGAAATGTTATCTCCAGCCACAAACATTGAGTGAATATGTCCTGACTAATCGCTGTGTCCTCAGTGTCAGAATTAAGCTATGTAGAAATGTTGGCATGGCCTTCTGCTCAAGTTGTGCATCCAGAATAGGGCACCCTATGCACATGGTGTATTAATGTTCCTAACATTGCTGAATGAAATACATGGGATAGAGCCAACATGGGTGGATATTCTGATAGACAGTTGTATTTGTTCTTGACGATACATTTCTGTCCACATGTTTTCTAACAGTTCACACAATTCAATATAAATTTTACAAAACGATATTAGAAACAAAAAACCTTTAAACTGATAACCCTCACATAAGATTATGTTGTGGCAAGCGATTGTCAACTAATCACCTGTAGGTATAAAAAAGTATGATTAAGATCAATGTAATCTTTACCATTCTCAGCAATACAGAACTGCAAGACGGCATATATGGCTGATTGGGTTGGAATTTCAATGTATGCATTTTTGTCAATAGATGTTTGCATGAATGAAAGAGTGAATAATTCCAATTCAGTTTTCATACATTCACCACACACCGTGTAATAGTGCCAACTTTTCTTAAAGTATGTTTGTAATCAGTCTTGCAGTGCTCCTGTTGCACGTCCTCTGTGTGGTATGTTTTCTTTAACTAATAATGTTATTTTTGACCCAGGCAGGCTCTTTCTAACCCCTAGACCAATAACCATTATTCCAGTGCCATCCCACTGTTGTCTGGAGAGCCATTTCGTTGCTGACAACTGGACTCACCTACAACCTCACTAATTTGAGTTCAGGTTTTTCAGCCATTGATCACAGAGGCATGAAACCCAGCACATAGCCATTAAATCACCATAGACAAACATTCGAATGAACAAACCTGGTCAAATATAAATGCTATAATTGTGAAGTGGAAGAGTCTAGGAGTAAGAACAACCCAGCCCAAAAGTGGTAGACCACGCAAACTCACAGAGAGTGGCCACTGACTGCTAAATTTGAGTCAATACGCAAAGTGACAAGCGTCAGCTCGTTATAAAACACAGAAATTTGATATTTGCAGGTTTTCCTACTTACGAAGCATGTAGAGGTCTGTAATTTTTATCATAGGTACCCTTCAACTGTGAGAAACGGAATCTAAAACAAAAATCCCAAAAATCACAATGTATGATTTTTAAATAATTAATTAGCATTTTATTGCATGACAAGTATTTGATACATCAGAAAACCAGAACTTAATATTTGGAGCAGGAGCACTGCAGCAGGGATTTTGCCCCACTCCTCCATACAGACCTTCTCCAGATCTTTCAGGTTTTGGGGCTGTCGCTGGGCAATACGGACTTTGTTACGGCAATTTTCTAAAGTCCAAACGGATTCTTAACGCTAACTACGAAAATGGCAGGTAAGACAGAGGAAAACTCAATTGCACAATCAACAGTTTTATTCTTGCAAGGAGAGAGTACACAGGTTACAAAGTAACAGTGAATAATCTCTAACTAATACAGGACAATCATCAGTACTTAAAGACAGAAATATACCACAAGTAAACAAAAGGGCAATAGCGGCCAAGGCAGTAGTTAATAACTTGTACATCGTCATCCCCCACGGACCAACCATAGAAGACAGCCCTGAGAATGGGTCCCACCCATGAACTGTATGGAGCTCGTCAATACCATTACTAGTTTCTTGGACTAAATTGATTACCTTTTGTGACGCATCTGAGATGAACGTACAACACTCAGATCCCACCACCTTACAGACACCGCCCTGGGAAGCCAATATCATATCTAGTGCCATCCTGTTCTGTAGAGCAACCGAACGGGTTTCACTCAATTCCATGCCTATTGCTGCAATTGTATCAGTGGTCAAATTCATGTGTTTCTCCAATACTGCGGACAGGGCCATTATCTCTTCCTGTGAGGTATATGTACCATAACCTGGGATCAATACACTGAATACACGTTGAGTCCTTGTCAGCGTTCGCTTATGGCGAGGTTGGGATTGATACAAGGCTGCAATTTCCTCGTGATCTGCTCGCCTAATCAAAGGGACCAGATACGCCATATAGCATACCCCATTAGAGTCTCTAGGAATGCAACTGTATGCCTTCCCACCACAGACTATATAAACCTGCTCCGGCAAAGCTCCTAAAGCCGTGAAGTTGGTCTGAGTTGTGGCAGAACAATCACTATGTCCTAAACTCCTTCTGGCTCCTGAAGCATCTGTAACACAAAGTGAGACGTTATGCAATTCATAAACGGGTATTGGTGACCAAGTCTGGGCGCAA
>JACXGJ010004742.1:0-43340 GCA_016801105.1 Esox niger
CAAACCGGTTCCATGGAGGGCCGAGTGTCTGTAGGTTTTCGTTCTCACCTTGTACTTGATTGATTAATTAGGTCACTAATTGGTTCGTTTCTACCCTCACCTGGTTGTTTAGGTTTGAACTGGGAACACATTTAAAAGAAAAACCAAAAACCTGCAGACACTCGGCCCTCCATGGAACCGGTTTGACACCCCTGGTTTAAATGTTTCTCCGCTGCTCCCCTCATTTGTTGGTCATTGTTCCATGTCACAGTTTGTTAGATGTCGGTGGTGAGGTCCGTTTTTGTTCACTTGTTAAAGTGTTAAAGTGCTTGGTTGAATAAAGACTAGCATCGACTGCAATCGTTTGCCTGCGCCTGGTCTGTCCTTCATTTTATAAACATTGTAATTTTTCCATGGCCTATTGTAATTTAAATTCGGTTCTTAGCTATAGTGATAAATATTGTAGGCTACATTGCACACCGCCACTTTAAGAGTTGCATTTGAAGAATGCCTGAGACCGAGACACTAGGCGGGTGTACTAGGGATGGGAAACTGAGGCTTTCTGAACCATTGAGGCTTGTTTAGAGAAACTGCTTCATTGCTTGAAGCGTTCAAACACAGTGCACAGCAGGGACATGCTGGACATCATGTAATACTGCATGTTTGATTTAGACATATGGAATTTAGCCCAGAGCTGAGCTATTCAATTTTTCTGGGGTTCCTGGCCATCAGCCCTTACCTCAGATGTTATAGGGGCATTCAAAGTAATGGTAAAAATGAATCAATGAGGAAGACCATTGAAAGGGCTAAGCTAAATAAAACAGGAATTTCTGGAGGAAAAAAGGCTGACATGTTGTGTTCTGGAAGAGTATGGTTGTGCCACAGTATTACATGTTAATTTGGTATTTGGTCATTTGTGCACTGTGGTGTACTGCGTTCAGGTTTGATAAGAACTTAGTTAAACAAAACTTTCAACATCATCAGTCACATCAAGTTGTACTAAAATAACTGTAAGTATGTTAGCCTATGTTGCTTGCTACGCTATTACACATAAGGTGAATATATTCCGTTTTCTGTCTTACTATTTTACATTACGTTTTGTGATGATGATGTGTGTAGGCTGCAGCAGAAGGATGACAGCCTAACTAAAAGTCTACACACCCCTGTTAAAATGCCAGGTTTTTGTGATGTAAGAGATTGAGACAAAGATAAATCATGTCAGAACTTTTTCCACTTTAATGTGACCTATAATGTGAACAATTCCATTTAAAAATCTTTGAGGAGTAAAAATAAACTCACAATAACCTGGGTGCATAAGCGTGCACACCCTCTTATAACTGGTGATGTGGCTGTGTTCAGAATAAACCAATCACATTCAAACTCATATTAGATAGACGTCATTACACACCTGCCATAATGTGAAGTGACTCTTTAAAGTGAATCTTTCCAGACATTTTCTTAGTTGCATCTCAAAGCAAAAGCCATGGTCCGTAGAGAACTTAGAAAGCGTCAGAGGGATCTCATTGTTGGAAGATATCAGTCAGGAGAAGGGTACAAAATAATTTCCAAAGCATTAGATATGCCACAGAACAAAGTGTAGACAGACATCATCAAGTGGAGAAAATATGGCACAACAGTGACATTACCAAAAACTGGACGTCCGTCTAAAATTTATGAAAAGACGAGATGAAAACTGGTCAGGGAGGCTTCCAAGAGGCCTATAGCAACATTAAAGGAGCTGCAGGAATTTCTGGCAAATACTGGCTGTGTGCTACATGTGACAACAATCTCCCGTATTCTTCATATGAATTGGCTATGGTGTAGGTTGGCAAGACGTAGGTTGGCAAGAAGATGTTTTTCTCTTACAAAGAATAACATCTAAGCCTGGCTGAGGTTTGCAAAAACAAACATCAATTCCCCCAAAAGCACATGGGAAAATGTGCTAGGGTCTGATGAAACCAAGGTTGAACATTTTGGCCATAATTCCAAAAGTTATGTTTGGCTCAAAATATGGTAGTTCTTTAATTAATATTTCCATCACTATTTCAACCAGACATTCTCCATTGCTCTCTAATACACTATCCTATTACCCGTTCCAAGAATCTAGCAAAGCAACACTATTGTCTACTTCTCAAATTACCTACTCTTTTGTATGGATCTCTATAATAGCGAACCGACAGTATAAATTATTCTCTTGTAAAACGCTCAAGTTACTCTTCTATGACTAAAATTTAAAAAACTTGCTCTGTTATATGACTCTCTTGACTAATTTGCTCTTTTAAATACTAACTTCCATTTGCATGCGGAGGCCCCGGACAGGACCCAACAGGCAGGAAATCAATCCCCCCAAATTGCCAAGCATCAACCAAAGGGAAACCCACCAACTGCAACCACACTATATGAGGGCTGATTATTGCCAGCAGAGTACAGCCCAATTGAACAGGTGTGCAACAGAGACACAGCAAGCTAGTGACTCTGCCCCCGAATGGCATTGGAGGGAGGGCATCCCAGTAGCGATGAGAGCCCACCTGGCAAGACAGCAAGGGTGGACAGTATCAAGCCTTTCTTGTCACCTTCACGCCCCTGGGCCAGACTACACTTATTCATAGACCAGGCTGAAGAGATTAGTCTTTAGTAGACACTTGAAAGATTGCACTGAGTTTGCATTTCTAACCTTAATTGGCAATTTTTTCCACAGTATTGGAGCTCTATGAGAGAAGGCCCTGCCTCCGGCTGTTTGTTTAGAAATTGTAGGTACAATTAAAAGGCCTGCATCTTGCGATCTAAGGTTATGTGTGGGTATGTATGGCTGGATCATTTCAGGGAGATAAGTAGGAGCAAGTCCCTTGTATTGATTTATAGGTTAACAATAACACCTTAAGATTACGATTTTGTTGACTAAATTTGTATTTAATTGAAGTTTGTGTGCAGACTGAGGTTTAGCACAATGGCTCATGCTCTGTATTTTTACATAGAGAAATGCATGTTTAAAATATCAGGATGTGAGGAGTTTAAAGAAAGGTCATTGGCTAAATCCAACACCATTGGTGGCCAACTAAGCCAGGGAAGTTCGTTTGCAGCACATTGTCGACTAAATTCGTAAGATCGTGTCATATGTTCTCAATTTTGTGTTACAGACACTTTAATTTGTAGTATGATTGAGGTGTAAGGACAAGTAAAGATATAAATCTAAATACGGCTTTGGAAAAAATTAAGAGGCCACTCCTAATTTTTCATAAATCAGCATCTCTACATGTATGTCAGCCATTACATTCCAGTGTCTGTTAAGTAATTAGTTAATTAATTCCAACACAGGCACCCCTCGTTTTACTTAATGAGGTACTGATTTGGTGATTCCCTAAGCTAAATCTAATTTAAGCATAAAAACCACTGCTGTGGTCATCACTATATTACAAAAAGTAAACAGCAGCTGGGGTGAAGTGCATGGCGAGGACGGTTCAAAACAGGCGGAAACTTGGAGAAGCCTAAAACGTGTTCTGTATATAGTCTACTGTAGGCCCAGCCTATACATATTAAAAAAGAACAAGTATTTTTGCGAACTACGTGCGATCGCATAAAAAGCATATTTGATCTTTAGAACGCTTAAATGGCCAGGCAACACAGATGCATCAAGCAGTTAAGTCAGAGCAAGTAACACCATATGAACTGCACGGCTTACAGTATTCTTGCTCAGGTGTTCAGCATTGCCGATGGAATACATGAAATGTCTGCTGGCAAAATATCGCAAAGCAAGGCATACTTGTCTGTTCAACAGTGAGGGCATTACTCTGGCGAGTGGCATTGTAGACGTCTGGCCCTAGAAGCCGGCAAAGATACGAAATTCCCTCAAATGAGAATCAACATATTTTTTAGAGAACATAATTGGGGTGAACTAGGGGATTTACATGGTTTCTAAACACCCTCGCCCTGGGGAGTTAGCCTTACAATCTGTGTGCCTATGTCGATTGAGTCTTACAAATCTGCCAGTATTTTTGTGGGTGGAAGGGTGGTGATTATGTAGGGTAACATTGGGTTAACCATGAAGGTAACCTGCTCTGAGCAGTTTAGAGATACAGCATTAATTGCCATGACATCCCTCGGATGTTCGTAGCATCCCTCACCGTTCGTAGCATGGGTTAATCGGAAAGTTACCCCTGACATCACTGAGTTTCTCCTGAAGTTACCTCCATATTGACCATGTGTATGGAAAGCTGCTAGTTTAAAGACACTACTACATAAAGCTTCTTTCTGCCGGGGTATGACACCATATACAAGCAATTTATGTTATGTTTATGCTAGGGTTTCTCAAAATTCAAAATTTCGATTCTACCATGAAAAAATTGAAAGATGATATGTTTGCTAATTGAATCGTGTGTACTAGCTTAGGATGAACTCTAAAACATAAATATATCTAACCTAGCAGTTTTTTTTTCAGTTTTTCCAGTTGTTGCATGAGTAGGAATAGCCAAGAACCACTCATTGCCAATGCAAGGTAATGAACCACAACATATAGCAATACCATTGCTAAGATTCTCCCAGAGACAAAAGGGACACTTTTGGGAGATGGGCTACCCACACTTTTGTCTCTCTACTTCCCTCTGCAACAACATTCATGGCCCTTTGGGTTGGATTTGATGTCCCTTGGTTCGCTCTGCTGCATGTTACCCTGTCACATCTGGTTGGGTTGGACAGTCTTAATTTACTCAAATATGTTAGTCAGTGTGTGTATGGCTACTGCAGTGGTTTGCCAATAATCTGTGGTTGTTTTGAGTCTGGTAGGACCTAACCCTCTTTAAACCGTGGTTACATGCCTTGTGTTTTACATTTGCCCCTGGCACTTATTTGTGCATTCAAGTGTCCCAGGTTGCTCGAGTACTGGTGAAAGTGGGGCTGAATCAGTGTGATTGCATGGGAGCTGGGCTTTATAGCTTAGACTGTGCTAAAAACATATAAAAATCACCCATAAAACACAGTTTTAGAGGACTTGCAGCAAAAAGAATACAACTGAAACGTAGTATTTGATTTGAATAAAATGAATCAATCTATTCATATACATATATACATATATATAGATATATATGCGTGTGTGTGTATAGTACTTTAAAATGTTCTAATGAAATAGCCTTCATGGGAAAATGCACAGGAGTGTTTTTGTCTCATTCTGAGTGGAGCCACGGTGGTGCCTCCTCTTAGCCCTAGTCAGCCAGCACTATATCAAGGATGTCCAGAAGATGCCTATCACTGTTCTTATTGTCATAAAGTTGATTGTGTGATAAAATATTGTTTCTTGCTAAAATGCAAACAAGGGCTGCCTCTACAAGCCAATCTGCCAGTTTGTGGGGTTGTGAGGTCTGAAATGTTATGGCTGTGTGGTCTGAAATAAAACAGGTGTTTCATGGTGAATTCACAGAAGTTCAAACAGTTCAGTCACAGACCTTTGTTATGAATCATTCATTTTTGAAGGCTTGGTTTCATTTTCAGATGACAAAGTATTTCAGCATTCTGTAAAGAGGCTGAGAGACACTGGGGCTGCACAGTCGTTTAAGCTCTCTAATGTGTTGTCCGAAAATACATACTGTAGTTTCAGTGTCTTAGTTCCGAGTATTGCAGTGGGCTTCCTCCCCGTGCCATTGCCATTACACTGAGTTAATCACAGCTGGAATATGTCTTACATTACCAGTAAAAGGTGTGACTTTCATAATGCATAATGATATTGCTGAAGGAAGTACTAGATAAGTGATCACTCTCTATTTAATTAGTTGACACGGAGTTATCCAAATGTGTTCCCCGCTTGTGCTGTCACACATGCTCAGTCACAACAAATGAGTGACGTGATTGATTTGTCTAACACTGTTCTGTCTGAAGAATTTCACCAAGTGGATACGAACACATTTAATGAAGTCATGTACATTCAATGAATTCACTGCAAGAATGTCGAAACCGACATAACATTATGATCTCCTACTGCCTAGTTCTTGTAAATAAAAAGTACACTATCACCAAATTGAATATTACTTCTAATTACTTCTATTCCAAATAAAAATGATTGCAGTGTAGGGATAACTGTTCAATTTTTTAGTTAACAATTGGTTCCAACACCTTTTCTGACTGAAGAACTTAGCAGTCTGAAATGTGATGTCTCTGTTAGTACTGCTGGATGGTACATTAACAAACAGCGGTCTGTATTGTCATCAGGAAGTTGATTTATGTTGCTGCCTTTTGCAACATGACAGCCTATTAAGAATCAATCCAACTGTGACTAACCTGATTTGAGCTTTTTAAAGATCAAGTTTTTGAACCATGTGTGCAAAGGGAGTATCTATAGGTCTGAGCATAGATCCTGCAAACACAGTTCAAAGCCAAAATGACAACTCTGACAAGCCTCAAAATCCCCTGCCCCAGACAAATGTTCCATGTGTGCCATCCTGCTCACACATCTTTCTGGGCCGTGACGCTGCACCTTTTCTCCAGATCAGTGGGCATGTCCTGACAACTCAGAGGTAATATTCGCTCTGTGATGTCTAGAGATCATGGCTGTCCTGCAAATCCATGAAGTCAAACTTCACTCGAGGTAGACGGGTAGAAAACTGCTCCTTCACCACACCCCTATCCTCAGCTCTCTCCATTTGTCAGTCTGTTGATAAAATACATTTAAAAAATGATTATTTAGTCAAGTCAAAATATTGTGGAATGGTGAATTTCCAGTACAGGGCTTTGCGGGACCATGAATATCACAGTTCTGTTTGGTTTTACATTCACCCCCAGCCCACTTACGCCTGCAGTCTTTTCTGATATATAATACGAAAAAAATACACTGCTCGAAACAATTAAGGGAACACATGATCATTGCTGTATAACTTCAAGTAAATTATTCTTCAGGGATATCAATCTATTCAGTCGGGAAGCATAAGCGATTGTGAATCAATGTCACCTGTTTTGGTGCAAATGAAAGTGACAACAGGTGCACTGGAGAGGCAACAGCAAGACAACCCCAAAAGGGTGTTGCTCTCTCCTTATTCTTTCTGACTGATTCTTCTCTAGTTTTGTGTTTTAATAGTGTCCTTGTCACTACTGGTAGCATGAGGCATTACCTGCAGCCCATTCAGGTTGTACAGGCAGTCCAGCTCCTCCAGGATGGCACACCCATATGTGCCGTCGGAAAGTTTGTTGTCTCTCCCACTACAGTCTTAAGAGCATGGAGGAGAACCCAGGAGAAAGCCGTTACACGAGGAAAGTTGAAAAGGGCCATAGATGAACATCAACCCAGCAGCAAGACAATATCTGCTCCTTTGTGCGAGAAGTAACAAGAGGAACACTGCCAGAGCCCTACACAATGACCTGCAGTGGGCTACTGTGGTGCATGTTTCTGACCAAACTGTCAGAAACAGACTCCATGAGGGTAACATGAGGGCCAGATGTCCACTAGTCGGACCTGAGCTCATAGCCCAGCACTGGCCAATTGGCATTCGCCAGAACAACAGAATTGGCAGGTCGTCATTGGCGCTCCATTGTCTTCACAGATGAGATGAGGTTCACACTGAGCATGTGACAGATGTGAAGGAGTGATGAGACACTGTGATGAATGTTATGCTATCATCAACCAGCATGTAACACGTCAACCTACTAGCCCAGAAACCCCTATTATATTAAGCTGGCTTTACTTAATATCAGAGCCAACAAATCATTCTTGGTAAATGACATTATAAAATCCTACAACCTAGATTTTATGTTTCTCACTGAAACGTGGCTAACTGAAGATTGTAGTGCTACTATTCTTAACAAGACAGCGCCTGAGAAATGTGTCTATATGAATACGTGTTGAAATGGTAGGAAAGGAGGAAGAGCTGCTACCCTATTCAAAGAAACATTTCAGTGCAAAGAAAATACACTAGGTAATTTTACTTCTTTTGAATACCTCTGTTTTACATTGAAGGTCACTCCCCAAATTTAGTTTTTAACGATTTACAGACCGCGATACTTTGCAAATTTTATTGATGCTTTTGCTGAACTACTTTCTGTTATATCAGTTAATAATAACTTGGTTATTATTTAAGGGGATTTTAACATCCACATAAATATTATTACGGACAATAATGCCAAATAACTTTTTGCACTACTTTACACTTTTTATCTCAATCAGCATGTGAAAGAGCACGCACACACTCAAGGCCACATTCTAGATCTGGTAATCTATAAGCAAACAGAAAACACTGTGGAGAACCACCATGATGGTAAGTGCCCTGAAAAGAGAATGTAGGAAAGCAGAACCTAAGTGGAGGAAAACTAAACTCGAAATTCACTATGACATCTATAAACAAAGCCTTGGTAGCTTCAACAATGAGCTACGCAGAACCAGACAGCAACATTTATCGGGAATGATTAGCGAGAATATCAATAATACCCACACTTTTTGTCATGGTCGACAAGCGTATGAACACAATAAAGATATTTTTTTTCAAGTATTAGACGAACCATCAGAACTACACAGTCTAACAAGGACACTGTACCATCACTATGACCACCAAGACATAACTTGGTTATTATGTCGCAATTTACTACAATTGATCAAAAATCCCCAGAAGAAACAGTTCAACATTTTAAAGCTTCTACATGTTTTCTCGACACACTGCAATCAGACTTTAAAAAAAATATACTAACTCTATAACAATAGACCAGCAGCAAATAGTTAACAGCTCCCTGCAATCAGGCATTTTGCCAACATCTCCAAAAACAGCTGCCATTAGGCCCCTATTAAAAAAGAGTCCCTGGATGCATCAATAATGAACAACTCTAGACCTGTTACAAATCTCCCTTTTATAGCAAAGATCACTGAGAAGGTTGTATTCCATCAACTCAGGAATTTTATGATTTTAAGAGGTCTCTTAGACAAATTTCAGTCAGGCTTCCGACCTCACCACAGTACTGAAACGGTCCTGAGAAAAGTTTTAAATGATATACGGCTGAATACTGATTCAGATAAAATAACGGTTCTAATTCTACTAGATCTCAGTGCAGCCTTTGACACTATAGATCATAGAACACTTATAGATAGGCTGTTAAATTGGGTAGGAGTTTCCAGGACAGTCCTTGATTGATTCAGATCTTATCTAGATGGCCAGAGTTACTTTGTCACCATTGGTAATAATGAATCTAATGGCTATGACATGCAGAGTTTCACAGGGATCAGTTCTCGGACCGCTTCTGTTCAATCTCTATATGCTACCTCTGGGCCAAATTCTACAGAACAACAACATTAACTACCACAGCAATGCCCATGATACTCAAATATATATGTCTCCGAACCGTATGACAACAGCTCAATAGACTCCCTGTGTCACCGTATAGAGCGCATAAATACCTGGACGAACCAAAATTGTCTACAATTAAACCAAGATAAAACAGAGATTAATGTGTATTAGTAATGAGCTGGATTCTCGGGCCCTTAACACCAAGTATCAAGTCCGTAATCTTGGTGTTCAGCTAGACTCAGACCTCAGACCCCATTTAACAGTCATATCAAATTGGTCACCAAAACCGCATTCTATTATCTTAAAAATACATCCAGAATCAAGAGCCTGAGGTTCCAAAAAGACCATGAGAAGCTCATCAATGCACGTATCTCTAGTAGGGTTGATTACTGTAATGGCCTCTTAACTGGACTCCCCAAAAAGACTGTAAAACAGCTGCAGCTCATTCAGAATGCAGCTGCTAGAATGTTAACCAGGACCAAGAGGAAAGGGCACATCACTCCGGTTCTTAAATCTTTGCATTGGCTTCCGGTCAGATACAGAATAGACTTTAAAGTGGTGCTTCTAGTTTATAAATCTCTGAATGGTTTAGGACCGGAATACATTTCTGATATAATTAAAGAAAATAAACCGAGCAGGGCTCTTAGATCCATGAACTCAGGTCAGCAAGTAGAGCCCAGATTCCAAACTAAACATGGAGAAGCTGCATTTAGCAGTTATGCTGTTCACAACTGGAATAAACTACCAGAAGATCTTAGATATTCACCAAACGTGTCCATTTTTAAATATAGGCTAAAAACACTTCTCTATTCACGTGCCTATGACTGAGCTATTTAACTTAACCACACTGTGAGCCTTATAGCTTTCTTTTTTAATAGCAGCACTCTTTAGTCTCACAGATTATATAGCTTCCTGTGTTTTTATTTTCTATTTTCTTATTCTATGTTTTATTATTATGCTGTATTTTATATTTCTCTTCTTGATTTATTTTGTCATCAAATGTATATCTTGTTATCTTTTACCAATTGTAATGCAAGTTCTGGTGCTATCAGAGGAATAACCTCTGTGTAAATGTAACAATCTGCTGATGATGGATCTGACTGTTTTGATTCTATTGCATCATTTTTATTTTCACTGTAAAGCACATTGAATTGCTTCTATGTATGAATTGTGCTATATAAATAAACTTGTTTGCTCGCATGTCCGTTTTGGCGGTGGGTCAGTGATGGTCTGGGGAGACATATCCTTGGAGTGTCGCACAGACCTCCATGTGCTAGCCAACGGTACCCTGACTGCTGTTAGGTACCGGGATGAAATCTTCAGACCCATCATCAGACCTTATGCTAATACCATGGGCCCTGGGTTCCTCGTGGTGCAGGACAATGCCCGGCCTCATGTGACCAGAGTGTGTATCGGTGCATCCGACACTGCCAAATAGTGCCACCGACTGCCCAGTTGCTCACTGATGCCCTGATCTATGCCTGGGAAAAGATCCTTGAGAACACCATTCTCTGTCTCATCATGAGCTTGCCCAGACACTGTCAGGACTGCAAACAGGCACATTTTGATTATTAATATATTTCCTTAATCAAGACCTGATGTTTTATCTAAGTGTTTCCTTCATTTTTTAGCAGTGTATATTGTACTGGCCTGGATGCTAGTAGACAAGTGGGGTTTGCAAAAACAAACTCAAGGATTGGCCTAAGGAATTTGTTTATAAAGTTTATAAAGCTATATCATTATTGAGATATGGCTACTATCAACATGAAGATACAAGCCCATTCCCAAAATATGGGACGCTGTGGACAATTTGAATAAAGGAATAGGAAGGAGAGGAAGATCAAACGTCCATTCTGAGTGCTGATAATGATAATTATCAATAAATTTCACTTTTATTGATAACATATGCCATCCCCTCGGAATATATTTATGACAATATATACCCTGTTGTTTTTGTCATATCAGTTCCCTCAATGTCCACTTTCAGCGACACTGCCACACCTGCCCATCACGAAGATGACACCCCCTACATCAAGCAGTAGTATCACCTACACTACAAATGGTTGGAAGACCCTAAGCTACACAATGGCCAACTGTGCTAGTCCATACTGAAGAGTGGACAATTGTAACAAGAGGACCTACAGGTCAAAGATAAAGTTTTACCCCAGAATTCTAAGAGAAATTGGTGTTGATTCAGAAAGAATAACTAAAATGATGATGAATGCTGTTTGTAAGGGCCATATGGGCTCCTTCTAGCCATCCTCCTCCTAAGAGCAACACGTTCCCTTTGTTGTGTTTTACATCAATTTTACAAAATGTGTTTTTATTGTTCAGTATTCTTTTTTACATAATATATAGCGTGGGTTGTGTGGGTGGTGGTGTATCGCTGTGGGGCTTTGGTCGGTCAGGCTGAGTCCAGGGCCCTTTATCATTCCCAGTCTGTTTCTGACGTCAACAGAGAAGAGATGACTCTGGGATGCAGGCCTTCTAAGCTGTGTATCAAAGAAAACGCCTTATCTAAAACTTAAAGGAAAAGATTAAGACGAGCAAAAGAACACTGACACTGCACAGAGTTAGATTGCAACAAAAGTGTTAGAGACAAACAAATCAAAGTTGGAGGTGTTAGGATCACAAAGAACATTCGTAAGACAAAGACCAAATGAAAAGTTGCTGGAGGAGTGCTTGATGCCATCTGTCAAGCATGGTGGAGGCAATGTGATGGTCTGGGGGGTGCTTTGGTGGTGGTAAAGAGTGTGATTTCTACAGGGTAAAAGGGATCTTGAAGAAGGAAGGCTATCACTCCATTTTGAAACACAATGCCATACCCGTGGATGGTGCTTGATTGGAGACAATTTTCTCCTATGACAGGGCAATGACCCAAAGCATGGTTCCAAACTATGCCATAACTAGAGGAGACGCAGACAGCTGGTATTTTGTGTATAGTGGAGTAGCCAGTGCAGTGACTGGCTCTCAACCCTGTTGAGCGGTTGTGGTATACAGCAAGCAAGTTTTATATTAAAAGAAAAGAGGAACACAATTGGAACCATAGCATAGAATTTGGGCATAGCCAAATTAAAAGGTTACCCACAAGCTCAATTTGCAGTGTCATTGTCTGAATACTTAAGTAAATATGACCTTTATGTTTTAAACTTTCTTATCAAAAATATATATTCTTTGTGACTATATATTCTTGGTGTCTCTTTTTTTTAAACGAATGTAAGGACATTGAAGTTAAATAAATGTTTTATGGAAAACTAAATGCAGTTTCAGGGTGAGACAGGTTTGATAAGGCAGACTGAAGATGCATTTGAATAACCCACAGAGGCACCCAGGCCCTACCATGATACACCTCATGAGTTGTGAAGTATCCTCAATCACATCTTATGGGGTCTGGCATTTCAACTGAGCTCTTCTTTCAACTGGAATCAACAGCT
This sequence comes from Esox niger, assembly GCA_016801105.1. Lineage (NCBI taxonomy): Eukaryota > Metazoa > Chordata > Actinopteri > Esociformes > Esocidae > Esox > Esox niger. The sequence goes on from JACXGJ010004742.1 coordinate 12,662, forward strand.
AACGAGAAACATGTAAGAGGAATCTCCATTCTGGTGAGAAATGGTGGACAGTGGGAATGAGAAAAAAGTGACACAGGCACTTGGAGTTCAGGAGGCGTAAACAGGTATGGACAATGGTAAAATCAATTGCCTCTCCTGACTCTACTGCCACCACATACACTCTCAATGACAAAAACAGACCGCTTGGTGTTTATTCTCTTTTCCATACCAGTTTTTCTGTCATTATGTCCATCAATCATGTGGTGGTTGCAGTTTATCTTGCTGGAAAAAATGCAATCATTTACACAGAAGGAAAATCCTTACATGCAAAAAGACTACTGTTGCAATCACAAACACACCATATTGACACATTTCAACATTCCACAAATCACACCCGTTTATACAATACAGCATACTCTGTGTGAACAGTCCAGATGAGTAGAGATACAAAGCTAATTCCATGAATCTCCAGATCCAATGGCATACCACCAGCAGTGCCAGCACCCAAGAAGAGAGAGGTGAAGGCAGATGGCGCAGGGCACCTTTGTGTTCTCTGACAGAGGGTGCCCTGTGAAGATCAAAAGCTTGGGGATGAGCAGCGGTGCCCTGGTGGTCAAGCTTCATTAAAACCTGGATTAGTCTGAGATGCGGTAAACAGATTAAAGGACAGAGCTGACTGATAATCCTACCTCATTATGTTGGGACGTACCGATTAAAAAGAAAACAATTGTATTACAGATTTTCCGCAATGATCTACTGTAGGGTGCAAAATAAAAAAAAGACATATATTAAATAATAGATTAAAAAATCATCTAATTTTGTCAGAAAACCAATTACTCAAACCACATGCCTTGCCTCCATCATGCACTGAGTGGCCAGTTTATTAGGTGAACCCACCTAATACCGCCATCCACTATCGGGTCAGACATATTTTTCTTTCAGAACAGCCTGAATTCTTAAGGCATGGTTTCTAAACTGTGTTAGAAACATTTTACTGTGATGTTGGTCAATGCTGCTGCAATGGCACAAACAAATGCTGCATATTGCAGAGAGGTACTTTATTACTATGAGTAGCTTGTAATTTCAAAGATGCTCTATCAGGTTGAGATCTGTGGACAGGCACTTCAGTAAACAAAACTGGGATGTTTTTGACCCAGGCTACGTTTTGATGATTGCATGCCCAGTGGAGCTGCTGCTTCTTGTTTTTAGCTCATATGAGTGGAACCCAGTGTGGTCATCTCTTGCAATATCCCATCCATGACATTGGCCGATGAGCTGTGCTTTTCAGAGATTACATGCTGCACTTTAATGTTGTACTGTGCAGGTATTTGCCTGTTCTTGCTTGCAGCTTTCCTCACACAATGTTTGAGAACTCTCCTTTGACCTCTATCATTATAGAGCTGATCCCTCTACAGGACTGCCATTGACTGGAGGATTTTTGGTTATTGCACTTCTTTGTAAGCTGATGATGGTGGCTGTTTCTGAAATACTTTAACTGGATTGCTTGGCAAATGATTGTACCTGCTCTCAGAGTAGTCCCAAGGTCTTGACAGAGTTTTGCAATTGGCCAAAACAGTCCAAATTTGTGGGAATAGTAATTGAATATGGTGGCCTAGCCTATTTGGGCTCCAGTTACTTTGTGACAATTGGGCATCAATGAGCTCAATGAAGGCAAAAAGCTGGCGATTGCTTCTTCCGGCGTGGAGAGATTCCAGACATCCTGTGTGAGACAGCAGCAGGTTAAGAACCAGAACGGCCTAATAGGCGGCTCGGAAGGCCCATATCTTGACAATGAATGTCCTGAATCCGCTAGGAGGTTCTGCTCTGAATAAGTGCCATAATCACAACTTGGATAACATTTTTTTATAAAATAAAAGTGATCATATGATATGCATTTTGATATGGACATTCCATTTTCATATTGATCACATGTTTAATTACTATATAACCTTTGGGCTGTATGTTTTGCACTTGTGATCAAACCCCAGTTAATAGAAGGCATAGCCACAGCACACTCTTCCGGTAGAGGAGAGGATCACATCCTCAGTCTTCAGATCAGATCTGTAAAGTATGCAGTCCAGTTCAGTATAATGATCTGTTAATGTGGTCAATGAGATATCATGTGAGACAAAATGTCACAATATAAATAGGGAGACATTTCAGGTATGCAGGGTATTTTATTACCAATTCTAATGAATGTTAATCAAGTCAGCTTTATCAGTGGGTAGGACTGCAGGTCAACAAAGAGAACGCGAGAGTCATGACAGGACCAGGTGAGAGTGAAGTCTAAGAGTTTTTGGCTCTGTGCTCTTGCCTCATCTCAGAATGTTATCCCCACGGCCATCCCAACGGAGCACCCAGCCGAGAGGCTGCAAAGTCATTGTGAAGTCAACAGGACACCACACCTCTGTGTGATTCAACTCAATGTCCTTTGTGCTCGTTCTCTTTCCTGCTCTGTTGTCTGGTTAGGCATTTGTCTGCTTCCCTCTTCCAGTCTTGTCTCTCAATGGCCACTCTCTAAATTGTTCTTGTCTTTCTGTCTCTTTATTTTGCAGGTTAACATTTTCTGTCATGAATCTTGTTCTAGAGGCAGCACTACTCTGAAGACAAATTACGTTTCAAATTACACTTAAAATGTAAAGCTTCGAATGAAAACACTTAACTAGTGTTGGTGCTTGTCTTGTCGTACACCCATAACCCCCATCCATAAAGTTTTAAATGACAAACTTGAGTCAACTAACCACATAATAATTAATATTAAAGGTTTCTCTCTGGTTCCAGTTTCCATTTCTCCGCATTCTAAGTCTCTGACAATGACAGCCCTGCTACAGCAGCTGTGCATCTTTACTATTCTTCTGCTGCGATCAATAAGTGCCAGATTTGTCCTTGGGAACTTTGCCTTGCGGCTTCTTTCCCTCCCTTCCCATGTGTTCACTCACTACCCTCCCATTGCCTCGTTTGGACATCTGTTAGCATGCTACATAATACCTTTTTTCTCCCTCTTTCTTGGCTTGACAAGATGACAGCTTTTATAGAGCGGCACAATGCCACGAGCTGTCACAATGAAAATTCAACGAAAAAAGTTATCTGTGTTGGGTACATAAGGGAAAATCACCACAATATAGACAGAGATTTAGATGGCTGAGCAAACCGACAACCACAATAATGAAACTATCTGCCTGAGAGCAGGAAAAATTGTCCCAGAGACTCATAGGCTTTGTATCACATTTGAATTATATACATGCACAGGTAGTGAGTGGATATATATATATACCATATATATAGTACCTGTAGTCTTAGAGTCAGTATCTATACCTGAGCCCAGCCTCCAGTTATAGTTGATAGTAAGATGACTGCAAACATCCTGTTTTCCTTAAAGAAATTAAATAAGAGCCCTGCGGGGAAACAATAATCAGGTTTGATGTCTGTTGGAGTTGTTCTGAGACATGTCCTTCAGTAATACTGTTCTTAAGTTTAGAAGGGGACAAGTCTCTCAAGTCGGTCAAACGGCTTTGTAATACAATGTCCAATGTGTTCTGATAAGCACAAAGTATTGTACAGGCTGTACAGTACAGTGTATTAAGACTGGGAAAGGCAGACTGACCTGGGTTAAAATGGAGATTAGATTGACTGTACTATTTTAAAGCAAATATAAAGGTAAAGGGTAAGGTAACAATGTCTCAGATTTTGCAAACCTGCTGGTTTAGATTGTTGTGAGGTACGAACACCCGAACCACATCGGTCGCGCTAAGACTAAAACAGTATTACCGGCTTTTGTTCATCCAATGTTTTTTTATTTTAATCAAGTCAAGTTTTGAAGCCTAAATATTTCAGTTTCATTTAAATTGTACGTTTTTTATGGTGAGCCAAAATGTATTTGGTAACACCAGCAACATTTCCCTGAAGGCTTTGCTGCAAGAAGTTTGTTTTATTATCTTCTGATCTCTATGCAAAAACTGCCTACCTTGTTTTATTATAAAAAGTCATTAATAATATGTTTTTCCGTTAAGCAGTTGGATTTACTGCACTCATTGCAGAGATGCTTATTTTAATGGATGTAGTTTACCTGGTCTTGTTCCCTAAATGCTTCTCTGCTCATTCAGTTGTTTTGAATGTTTGTTGTGGGAGATAATGTTACATTAGTTGGCTACTCTCTCAGTAGGAGTCTAATTGCAAATATATTGAAACTTGATTTAGACTCTACCCATTTGGAGGTCCTGAGCTAAATTTTCTTTTGGACCCCCTCTCCCCTATTAGTCAGGGTCCCTAGTGGTTGATCAACTCGCTATTAGCGCTGGTCTCTGGAACAGACGCTGGAGGCCCACTTTCTCCCCAGCATCAGGTGGCATGGGAAGAAGCCAGCCAGGAGGAGCCACCATTGACAGTCTGCTGCTTCTGCCTCAGTAGCTTTGTCTACTGCTTCTGCTCAGCGAGACCAGTCTACTGCACTTCCTTCTGCTCTGGCTAGATCCAGATCCCAGACCCCGGGCCTAAGGTTTGCCATACCCTTGCCCTCTGTGAAGAAGCCTGAGAGATCCTGACTAGGCATGGAGAGGGCAGGGGACAGAAATGTCTACCTTGCACCCATGCCTGAATCTCTCTCTGTTGTGTTGGCCGAATCTTGTGGCGTCACAGATTCGGCCCTTTCCATTTTTTTGCAAAATAAATCTGCCACAGAATTGTATGCTTATTGTGTAAGTTGTGCTTCGGTATATTATAATAAATAAATATGGTTTATCATCGGAAAGTGAATGCCTAACCAGTGCATGTGCTAAGCGCCGAAAGTATGGTGATCCTAGCAGCGCCTCTACTGATTGCCTAACTCTATCTGAAACCAAAGCAGATAAAATGGCATAAGACCGAGGCCAAGTCAATTACTAAAAGAAAAAACCTGTCTCGATGAAAGTAGTTAATATAATAGCAGATAAATGTGTTACCTTACAATTCTTTATAAATAATTCATCTCATTTTCTTACCGTATGCGATTTATGGCCTATGGACATCTTTGTATGGTCTACATGATTAACAAAATTAGGGACTGATTTTTCTAATGTACTGACTCCAAATAAGAGCTAGATGATGTCAGAGGCTGGGGATCATAAGGCTATTTTAAAATTACCAAATGGTTTATGAGGTAGAGCCTGAAACCATGCACAATGTGGCAAACCTTAACCTTTAAACCGTAATATCTCTTATATTATCATTGTTCTTCCTTTCAATCATTTTTTTAATTATTATTCTCTGCGGCATGTGTCTTTTTAATTGTTTTCCTTATTTTCTGTTAAAACAGGATTTTGTCCTGCTCCCGGATGTGCAGTGTCCACTGGCTTTGATCGATTTTAACCATAAACCTGAATAAATAAACCTTTAAAACGTTAACAAATCAACAAATATCCAAAAAACAACTAATGTTTCAAATGCATGTGTATCTCAGCAGTTCACAATCGCTGATTACACTGATTCAATCAAGCTATTCTTCAGGGAATTAAAAAACAAAATAAGTAGAATCACTGTAAATACAAGATGATTGGCTCTTTCAAATGCTCTATTTTTCTACTTGGGAAAAGGACTGCCAACTCCTATCTTTGGTTAAGACCCCTTCTCAGCCTGGAGAAATGTCATTATAGAATCCCATTATGCACTAATCTGGATATCAGTCTTTGTTGACATATTCCACTCAATGCACATTTTGAAAACATGAAAGAATGTGTGGTGTTGAATGATAAAAATAAAGAATCAAGATAAATCTATATTTTTTGTAGTTAATGGTGATTAATAGCAATTATCAAATTAGGTCCTTAAAAAACAGTGCATTATGTGTAAAGGGGAATTTCACAGTAGTTCATCAAATTATTATTAATCACTAATGTTAGCAAGGATGCATTTGTGTTGTACATTTTTTTTTTACATCTAAACAAAAAAAAGATTTTTTCCAATACTATCTGTAAATATCAACTCCTTGTGTATTCTTATGCTCATGGAATACCAGATCATTCAGCATTTTTAGCAAATGTAGATACTTTGTTGAATGAATTACATATTAACACCAATGAATTGTACGCATTTTGATAGAACATTCGAAGTTCTGTCACAGCATAAAGATTTTATAACATCTCCTCCATAGAAAGTTCATGGGATTATTGCACATGCCAACAAGCTTTGGAAGAGATGTTAGAAAATATTTTTTATTACTGGGTTGTGTTTTATTTCGAGGAGGGGGGTGTACCTAATATAAAATATGGTGGAAAAATCCAACGGTCAATAGTACAAATATTTTTGGCAAAATGAGCTCATTGTGTAAAACGTCTAAAATGTACAAAATGTAAAAATAATATATGTATCCAACTGCCATAAAACGTGTCCAACTCTTCTCAGGTGTATCTATTTGGCATTAAATGCTTTGCGGTTCTGACTGCATGTATTGCATAATATTGGTCTAAGCCTTAATATTCACTCAATGTATGCATGTCTATAAATATATTTTTTAAATAATTATGAATGAGAAAGAGAAGCGTGTGCCTATAGAGAATTTGTTAAAAAATAAGTATAATCATTTATAATTCTTTCTCCGCTCTTGAGCTGATCGCAGAACAATACCTTAATAGCAATCTGAGCTTGGTTCCCCACAAAAAACTGTTTCAGCAGTGTAACTCACAAAGGAGTGCAAGCAGTGGAGAGTATAATACCCAAACTGACTGCACCACACTTTCCGTGGCTATATACCTGCCTGGACCCATCAAACACTCTGATGGTTCAGGTGGAGATTTTGGGGCTACATGCATTTAATGCATACACATATGCCTACAGCATAATTACTTTAAAAAAACATATAAAGTAGGCCTACTCTGCAAACGTGTTTATGTTAATGGAATGTTTCCTGTCTATAACTACTCTTCCTATTTAGCCTGTCCTTGTCAGCTACATAAGTCTGTAGGCATACAGTAAGAGGCAAACATTTGTTCATTTTAATATTTTAACAAAGTAGCATTACAACCAAAGGAAAGAGACCTTGGCTAGGCCCAATGAAGACAGCTTTTTCAATAAGATTGCATGCACTACTATATGGAACGCCATCAACAGGTTTACAAGATGAGCAACACAACTGGATTTGTCATGTAAGGTTTTGATAATACAATGTATAACCAATAAAGTTGCTGTCATGGTACTATCCCCAGTTCTAAAACCAGATTGAAATCGGTATTTAATCAGTCTGATGTAAATTCTGTCAAATATATTTCAGACCCAAATATATTAGAAAGACAGAAAATGTCTGTTCTAATCCTAAGCAGGCCAGACAAACTTTCATTTAAGTGAACGTAAACTTTTCACAAGTATTTTGTTAAAATTCGGCCAATCAAATTCATGGTTTATGCTGTGCAGTCTTTTTTGACACGCCGTGTACGCGGAGCCAGCTAAGAGCGAAGGTCTCTGACTGATTGACTGAGTACCCCTTGTTAACAAGCATAGTGGTGAGATAGGCAGACCTGCAATCTATATGTCCTGTGTTCGGATCTCCTCACAGGCAAAGCGAAGTACGCAGTATGAATTATTCCATGTAGATGAAATAAAACATTTATGGTTATATTGTGACTTCTGAAACGTAATACCATGCTGTAGTGGTTGAAGACAGTGCCTTTCACGTAGAAGACCTAAGATTGAATCCATTGAGAGCAACAACATTGATACATATTTTTTGTGGGCTGAATTAAAACTATGTTATTCAGTTGTGCAACTATTTCTGGTACATTCCACGAGTTTTTCACTTGATGAAAAAGTTAGTTACCGTCACCTTTATTGATAGTTATTGTATCAAAGTCCTTAACGAATCAAAGAAAAAAGCATGTTGTTATGCCATGAAAGAAAAAAATACGTTCTTATGCCATGAAATGAAGTAGCTTTGGCAGACTCGTTAGCAATTGCTCAGTTCTTATGACTATTCCAGTAAGTTAGTAGATACTGGTAAAGCCTATTACTGGCTAATACGCTGTTAAAACGCCATACAGTTCATAGACGCTGTTTGTGATGGAGATAAGCTTAGTAAGAAACGTTGGTCAGCTTAAATGTATTAATATCATTCACAAATGGCCAATAAGCTGTTAAAACGGTCAGTGGCAAAAGAGGATTTGTTCAGGGTAGACAAGAGGCTATACTGACAGCCGTGCAATGTACAGCTATGCTGTGTAGTTGTTAATGACACAGCCTTCTACGTGGGTGACCTGGGCTTAAATCGTAAAATGGCAATGCTTTCTATTGGGAGCCAAATGAACTAGGCTTGCCTGTTTTATTCCAGAAAGATCTTTCGAATTTTAAACATTGAGACATGCGTTTTTTTCTATTTTAATAACGTACTACGCATCTCTCCTCAATATAAGCTCTCTGTCTTAAATGGCACCTCTTCCGTTATTTGTTAAATGCACTATTGCTTGCACATCTGCTTTACCTGTTATGGTGGATCAATGAAGACTCCAGACCTAGCCAGCTCTGCTATGAAGTGGTGACTATAACCACTCAATGCCATCTTCTGAGTTATGAATTAACAAACAGCACTTGTCTAGGCGATTATGCATTGTTGTAGTATACATGATACACAGGCTTGTCCGCAAAGATTTCCCCTATGAATTAATTAACCAAATATCAAATGATCTAGCATGAAGGCTGGAAGACACAACATTAGGTTGGGTCTTTTTTATTCTGAAAACCTCTCATTTACTTAGCCAGGTTGCTTCTCCACTCTACACACGCAAAGTCTGTGTTCATTATTCTACCAGGTGGACAACATTTTAAAAGTAACATCGGACAGTGTGAATGATTATCTGTCGTTGCTTAGTAAGGACATAGTTTGAATGAACCATACATAAATTGTTCACCTCTGACCTACAGGTATCTTCATTGTTTCATACCAATATTCACAAGGGCCCGATATCCTCTAGTGGGACCTGTGCTCACAGCCCAGCACCGTGCAGCTCGATCAGCATTCCCCAAAGAACAACATAATTGTCAGGTCTGCAATGGGCGCCCTGTTCTCTTCACCACTGAAAGCAAGTTCACACTGAACACGTGAGAGATGTGAAAGGGTCTGGAGAAGCCCTGGTGAACTTAATGCTGCCTGCATCATCTAGCATGAACGGTTTGGCGGTGGGTCAGTGATGGTCTGGGGAGGCATATCCTTGGAGGGTTGCACAGAATCCACGTGCTAGCCAACAGTACCCTGACTGCTGTTATGTGTTGGGATGAAATCCTCAGACCCATCATCAGACTTTAAGCTGGTGCAGTGGGCACTGGGTTCCTCTTTATGCTCTCAACTGTTCAACCAGTTCATAAGTGTCTGAGTGCCTTCTCACTCCTGCATTCATCACACTTCCATCCATTTTAATTTCCTTCACTACATTACTGTAGGGGAAGTCAGCTGATGGATGTCAAATTCAAACCGAACTCCAGTACCTTTATATTACATATGGTGGGTTCCAATCATATTTGGTGGATTACAAAACCATTTTTAGCAATTTAGACACTTCATAATTAGCAAAAATGAAATAGATCTAGAGTTATTTGTTTACAGAGTAGTGATCAAGGGACTTGAGATCTGACTGGTTTTCTCAATATGTCAATGGCAATCTGTTTCTTCGTTTCGGTCAGCATATGCCTGTGAAATTCATTTTCTGAATAAAATTGTTAGCTCCTTTATACAAGCTACCATCTTTCATCCATTAATAAGTGCAACATAATTCCTCAGACATTTGGCGAGCCTGCTTAAACAAATGTTGTCAGGTTTCCTATTTTCAAAGGCTACCCTTAGCATATTCTACAAACTTTTTACTGTATCAACAGCATAGTGAAAATGTCACATTATGTGAACATAATTATGGTTGCAATCTGGAGCCTTGATATTTAATTAAGTGCTGGTATCCATACAAAAGTGTCTGTCTTTCTTACCACTTGTACATCTTGATATCAAATATCTTCCTCAAACATTTCTCAGAATTGTTAAGACTTTTATAATTGGGCCAAGATGATGATTAAACAGTGGGAATGTGAAACTAAATTGCTTAACTGCAGTGATAAGGAGAACAAAGAAAATAACATTGACATTTTATTAGCTTTAACAATAATGATAAGGTGGACATTTTGTCTGAGCAGCATTTCTTTTGGTAAAAGAAATGTATGCGACTGAGGGTGTAAAGGAAAAAGGCTTTGTTCGGGTCAGATATGGCGAGTGTAACTTTTTGGTCAACTTTTTTGGAAGGTGATTAAAGAGAAAACCTACTGCAAGCTTTATTTCTTCCTCTTAAATACAACCATATTTTTGGACTCTTGAGGTTTAAGACAATCTTGAGTGCTGAATGGCTTTAAGATCTGGTATGATTTCACATCACTTTACTGCTCTAATTGTGTTAGTAACAGGTTTACCTAAAAAGTAAGGCTTGGTCCTTGCTCATCCTGCATCGGTCGCAAGCTCTTCTTCATGTCTCTCTGCCATTTCCTTCTCTGTATATATCCTGGTAGACACAGCTTAGTCCCACCCTTGCCCTATTCTCATAGGTCCATGTGCCCTTCCCCCATGTCAATTGTATTTTGGATGGTGTTGTCACTGGGGGCGATTGTGTTAGGAGAAATAGTGATACAAACAAATCATATTGCACAGCAACATAAAAGGGGAAAAGCCAGAAAGTATAAAAAAGAAAACCACCCCTAAATAGCCACCCAGTCGTCCACCCCTTGACATTAGGAATCTTGGGAGATGGTGGTATCCACTGCTAAGAGCTGTGTCCCAGACAAGTCGTGCCTAAGAATAGCTCTTTGCTATTCTTTGCTAAAATCAGTGAGCATCATTACAGACGGATACAATCATTATACAATTATTTAATGTCAATATTGGTGATTGTATCATTTCAAACTCACAATTTGCAGATTTCTGAGCGCTCAATTGGCTGATTTCATTGTCAGTAAAGACGTGCATTACTGTGAGAGAAGTCCTCACTTCCCAGAGAAGTCCTCACTTCATCACACTGAAAATGTATGGAGATGCTACAATGGAGAAGGTATCCCTTCAATGTATTTTCCATATTTTATGATGTTATAACAAAAATAATTTAGTGAATAGATTTTGAAATTGATCAACACAAAATCTACAAATCGTTTTAAATTAATAACAAATACAAAATAGAAAATAATTGACTGCTTAGGTTTCAGTACCCTGTAGAGGCACCTTTGGAAGCATTTACAACCATTAGACTATTTGGAAAACACACTACCATCTTTGCACATCTGGGAACAACAATGTTTGCTACATTTTTGCAAAATTGCTCAAGCTCTATAAAGTTGAATGGGGGCATTCGATGATCTGCAATTTTTGACTCTTTCCACATACAGGATTCTCAATTGGATTGACACCCAGACGCATAGTATGTGAGCGGAGCTATGGAGTAATATCAGTGTGAGCCAGAAAGCTGTCGTTCAATACCACTTCAGTACTGCTTACTGTATTTCAAGTGGTCAGGGTCTGCTCAGTTCGCAGGGTCTACGCAGCTTGTTGATTAAGCTATATTTGCGTTGGCTCAAACTCACTCGACTAGCAGACATCATCGATATTATGCAGAAAGAATTGGAAAGACATGATTCTCTGCTGTTGGTCAGAAAGAACACATTGTGTACCATCAGAATATCCAGCAGTGTTGTGAATGACCTAGGTTTGTGGATCTACTTCCAATACATAATGAACAAAGTACAGACTTCTTTTAGAGACTTTTTTTTTTCTAACAGGACAGTGTGACACGTCTGAGATGTTGTGACCTGACTTATGTGGTTATCAAGTACTGTCTGTATGAATCAAATCTGTAGTCTGGAAGCCTTGGTATTTTATCAAAAGCCTTAGTATTTTTGCCTTTTAAACTGGCTAACATTTACAATACTGTGATGTCGATTTTGTTTATATGTTTACAAGTTAGCTAGCCAAAATACGTGAGTAGACAGGTGAGCATCATAGCCTTGGAATCAGTCATTGTGGTAAGCATTCAATTACTTGAAATCCGTATTTTAAATGATTTTATAAAGCTTAAGTCTTTATTTGCATGACAGGGAAAAACACTTCATTTCCACTTTGACCAGCGATCTTCTCTAAGAACCAGGCTACACCGGCTTTAATCCAATCACATTGTAATATAACATTCTGCTGTTTGTATAAAAGGCAATACACAAGCTAATTGTGATACTTACACATTAAAATAGTCTGGAGGAGAGCTACAGTCTAAGAGGCAGGGAAAGAGGCAACAATTTAAGTGTCGCTGACTGGTGGCCTCATGTCAAACAGCCTCGGAGAAACTCTTCTTGATGCTTTCCCTTTTTCTTGAGGAGCACCAGCAAGACAATTTGATCATGGTTTCTATATTTTCAGTTTCAGACACATTGTAGATCATTTTTATGGGCCTGATGTCATGCTCAATGTAAACGTCTATCAGAAAGACAGTCTTTCTCCACTTAATACTTATGTATGTATATTTCAGAACATTATGTACATTAAAACACATGTTAATTGTTTCCACACAAATGCAAGAGAATGAAGTCCCCAATTGTCTTTGATGTAGTTACTTTTGTATGGATCCAATTGTATAAGCATTAGGCTGGGTAATGGAGACAAGATTACATTTATTTATTTGAGAGTCACTAGTTTGTCGATCAGTCCACTTAGTTTACGATCAGTTTGTGGACAGTTATGACATTGCATGTCTAGAAACAACAATCTGTAAGCTGACAAACAGTCCAAGAAGCTTTAATCCTCTTTTTATATAATGGGTATCAAATTGACTATGCAACCCAACTGGCCAAAACAACCCATGAGGCGATTTCTTAACTCCTCAGTGACCTTAATGATTGAATCACACTGCCAACGTGCCTCCTTCCCATTGTGCATCCTGGTGCCATGTGCTCTCTCGGTAAACAATGCATGCGTACACGGCTATCACAGCCATCCACGTGATGTAAAAGAAAATGGGATTTATTAGACCAGGCCACCACCCATTTCTCCATGGTCCAGTTCTGATGCTCACGTGCCCATTGTAGGTGCTGTCGGCAGTTACGCATCATTAACTATTTCAGCAATTTGAGCTACAGTAGCTCGTCTGTTGGATTGGACCACATGGGCCAGCCTTCGCTCCCCACGTGCATCAATTAGCTATGGTCGCCCATGAACTTGTTGCCGGTTCACCACTTTCCCTTCCAATTTTCATAGGTACTGACCCCTACAGACCAGGAACACCCCGCAAAAGCTGCAGCTTTGGAGTTGCTCAGACGTAATCATCTAGCCATCACAATTTTTCGTCCATGTTCCAAGCCCTCACTTTATTTCCAGCCTCCGGTGTACAAATCAGTGTTGCAGTGCCTCCCCGTTTTCACAGATTTCAGTTTTGTGATTGCATGCTTCTTCCTCTAGATCTGAGCAATGCCTTGTGCACACCCTCTGGTAGGGTGGTCTCTTGTGCTCAACGCTTTGTGTTCGATCCCATTGCCTCCTCAGTCTGCACCAGATCAGGTTTTGTCCATTAAGGTTGCGGTGCTTCTGGCCCTGGCTTCTGCAAAGTGTGTGGGTCACCTGCATGGTCTGTCGGTTCATCCGTTCCTGCAATTCATTTGCCGTCGGTGTCTCCGGAGGTTACTTGGTCCTACACAAGGGAAGTTGGCCTTTGACCTGCTTCTCTGCTGTGCCCCTCCGTACGGGTCTGCTGACAAGGACCCATTCGTTCTCTCATATTTATATGGACCAGACTGAGGGGGTTTCCATCATGTGACAAGTTATTTGTGTCATTAGCAGGCCAATCGCCTGGCAGGATTCTTTCTGTGCAGTGCCTGGGTCACAGGTGCCATTTGTATGGCTTATCGAAGCAAGGGTTTGGAGACGAATTTGGCTATATGTAATGAAATGTGTTCTTTGTAACTGGTTGTACATGTTAAAAGTGCTTGCTAAATTATAATTAAAGCATTATCGCTAAAGGAAAACAAGTGACAAAAGTTGTTTTGAAAACTGTATTTAAACAGGACATGGGAGTGTCCTATTAAAGTAAAACAGCGACGTTTTTAGTTGTAAAGATTATTTGCAATTACTTTTGTAGTTGTATAAACATTTGCATAATTGTAAATAACTTCATATTTGGAATCATGCAACTCATTAATAACACTTGCCAGTGTAAAAAACAGACACTTTGAGTTTTGTCACAAAAATGTTGCTGTGACAAAAGGATTTTTGTTTGTAAATCAGTCAGCAGTAATACGTTTCACAGCGTTTGCAAGCAGGGATAACCATGAGGATGCTGATTGGCACAGCATAGCTTTTTCTGACCAATGAACTGAGTGCATCATGAATATAACTCGTTATCACCTTCTAACCAAAATAAAACATGGCACAGTTGGCTTCTCTTAGCCTACCTCAGTTTTGATAGGATAATAAACCTTTTAGATGATTTTTCCACCTAGCTAATGAATGCACAAAGTTTTAATGGAATCTACAAGTTAAATTACTCAAGTGTAAATCCAGCAACTAGCAAGAAAGGTAAATGGCTACTATCGTTAAGCCTTTGAAATGGATTCTATGTATTTACCACAGGAATAATAGAAATTCACTTTGCATGGTTAATACTTTGTATTAGACTAGGTTGGGCTTATACTGTGTCACGGGTGTGCAGTGAATCCAAGAAGGGAGATGGAGGCAAACGCAGGGGTGCTAGGAAGTACTTTTAATTGAGCCACAAGCCAAAACAAAACCGAGTGCCGTGCACAACAAAAAACAAAAACAAACTCAAACTAGGCATAAAGGCAAAACAGCAGGCATCGACCAGTAACCAGGAACCGTGAACCGTGAACCGTGAACCGTGAACCGTGAAGTAACAGCACCAAACAGTAACAATGACCCAACAAAGACAGGGATAAACTGGCTGAACTAAATACACCGACTAACGAGGGGAACAAAAACAGGTGGGGGCAAAACATAGGTGAAAGAAATAAACTGATCACCTGAAATAAGAACAGGAGAGACCAAACAAGCACATGGCAAACAGAAAACACGCAACGGAACGGCCCCAGCAGGCCAGGACCGTAACATACTGTCCAGTTTAACCTTTGTGTGGTGTTCATATTTTAGTTATTCAGCCATTTTCAATGTTTTTATTCAATACTTTCAAACTATTTTATGTTAAAATACTCAACAGATGTTAACCTCTTCCCAATTACAAGCAATATGACAAGCATATTGGGGGGCGGGACACAATTCATATTGTCCACATAGAAAATGTACATATACCACTCTAAAATCTTTCAATACTTTTGAGAAAAAAAATGCTTAAGCCAGTGTTGTCTTGTTTTTATCTCTTTAGATATACTTAATAAAAATATTAATTTTATTATAGTAAATGTTGCCACTTGTCAAAATAATTAAAATGGCAGGAAATTAAATGAAATCTACTTTCAATAAATATATTTGATACTGAATTAATTTAAAATATTTATTGTTTTGATTTTGTTGCAGTTACCAAATTCCTTTTTCATACTCAGTACCATTCATAGTTTAAACACACCAGCATGTTTTCATTTGTTTGTCAACCCACTTCTTAAATGTCATGGAGGCTACCTGCATGTTCTATTGGGGTCGTTGGAGCAATGATTTGTGCGGTAGGGGCATGTTAATGTTTTTACTTCAAGAGAAGATTGTGCTGTAGCATATTTTAATGATATAGGATTCTGGAACAAAAAAAACAAAAAAAATCACAATAACCTGGTTGCAAATGTGTGCACACCCTTAAACTAAGACTTTTTTGAAGCACCATTTTATTACAGCACTCTTTTTTGGTAGGAGTCTATTATCATGGCACATCGTGATGTGGCAATATTTGCCCACTCTTTGCAAAAGCGCTCCAAATCTGTCAGATTGCGAGGACATCTCCTGTGCACAGCCCTCTTCAGATCACCCCACAGCTATACAATTGAATTCAGGTCTGGGCTCTGGCTGGGCCATTCCAAAACGTACATTTTCTTCTGATTAAGCCATGCTTTTGTGGATTTTGATGTGTGCTTTGGGTCGTTGTCATGCTGAAAGGTGAACTTCCACTTCATCTTTCAAACGGACGGCTGAAGGTTTAGTGCCAAAACTGCCTGGTATTTTGAACTGTTCATAATTCCCTCCACACTGAAATCAGGTTATTGTAAGGTTTTTGTTTTTCATTTTTCCCCCTTGGGGATTTTAGTTTGTTTTCAATTGAATTGTTCACATTATAAGTTACATTAGAATTGAACTAAGTTCTGACATGATTTATGTTTGCCTCATTCTTTTACAACGCAAAAACCTAGCATTCTAACTGGGGGGTAGACTTTTATATCCACTGTATATTTTGTATTCTAATGATACCCAAGACATTCAAAATAAAGAAATTATGGTATTCTTTAAAGCAAACAAATTCATAAGACATACCATCAGTCTCTCACATTTCTAAGACCAAATTTTCATCATTTTTATACTGTTCTAATTTGACACAGTTGATGGGTTTATGCTCTGGCTGGTTGGTAATGCTGCAGAGAATGCGTATGGTAATAGGGACAATTAGTAGTCTAACCTTAACACTTAACATTTAGCAGACACTGGGCAGTTCTAATGTTAACCATCTACTGAATCTGTACTGCTACTTGTCTGTATTCATCTGGATCCTCTTTTTGGCATTAATAATGATAAATACTGATACCTTGACTAAATCATGGCGCAATGAATGGCAAACACTCATGTATATTCTTAATGACAAATAACCAAAATGTAAAAATGTTCAGCACCTTAAACTTTCTGAATGAAAGCCAGAATCAGTAGTGAAAACAGTAGCCTCCCCACTCTAGTTTCTGTAAAAAGAAATGGGATGGCGCTGGAGAAATTGAATCACTCTGAAATGAATTGGCATAGATAAGGATGCAAAGACTGAACACAGTGATGTAAAATGTCTATGTATTTTGAATCATGTCTTGAGGCTGTATGTCTTGAGGCTGTGTTTGTTTCCACTACAAGCGTTGGCATGAAACAAGCTGATAGATTAGATGTTGCTTTGGTTCGCTTTTAAAGTTCATGCATATAACATTTATAAATATAGAAATAATGTAATAATAAAAAAATAAGTGATTATATTGTATTGTGGTCAAAGGAGCAGTGATGTAGCAATCAGAAGCGAAGGACACTGACTCTCCCAATTGAGTTGACTGTATCATTGAAACATCCATGTGGTTACCACCAATAATATAGTATAACACATCATATATCCTGTAGGCTGCTATTCAACGTGACACAAGTATTAAAATGGAAAACAGAGTGCCACTGATATAGTGATACAGCTTCCCTGCAAAGATCTTGTGCTGCCAAAAGAGAAGCAAGTGATTTTTGGCAAGCACTTCGATACAAAACCGGTGCTCTGATCATTCACAAAGGAATGCCTATAAGTATCCCAGGGGCATTAACGTTAGCTAATTGGGATGTCACTATTCCAAGTTGTATTGCTCTCCCATTGAAAAAAATACATTATGCAACACACCTTTTAATTAGCAACCAGTAGGTGTTGTCAGGAAGACAGCATAATGTATTACTTTGCTTGTTAGCAAAAGGTAAAGGATTAGGCAGTCAGCGGGCAATCATTTTGACATACCTTTGTGTTCATGAAAGGCCATGTAATTATGAAATACAAAAGCAGCATTGGGAAATACAATATCATTATGTACCATTATGTAGAAATGTTGCAATATGAAAAATATTTCATAGTAATAATGTGCTAATTTTTTTAATTACAGACATATACAGTACTGCGCAAAAGTCATAGGCACCTGAAAGTTAGACTAAAGCCATTAATGGAGTAAGTGTTGATTGGTGAAATGTATGTGTCAATTTCTGAATTTTCAGGGCCCAAGACAGTACTTTAAAATCATGTATTTATTAAACTATGCATTTATTTAATTTTGACTCCTTTCGACATCCACACATAAGGCATATAGATAAATATAATCAATGTACAGGTTTGGAGCAGGTAGGTTGCATTTCTTTTCTGTCCTTTTCAGTCAGTTGAAGGCCAGGAGTGCAGCTTACTGGAGAAGAGAAGAAAATTGTTGCTTGAACATTTCCTACCCATAGATTTGTTAAAGAGGACTCAGTGGAACTCAACCAAAACAATAGTATAGCTATGGGGGAAATAACCCAAATCTCCTTAATGCCCCAAGGCCTACATTCTGGCTACTGATTGTACATGTATTAAACAATCACTTTTGAGATCAAAGTATGCTACTTTTAAAGACATTACAACAAAAATGTTCATATTGTTGTTACAAAAAAACTGCACTAATGCAAATAATGACTGTACTTGTTTCCAGAAATCAGTGCTAGTCAAAGCTATTAACTAATATGAACAGGAGGTGGATTTAGAAATAGAAAAATAAAAATGTTGAACTCAGTTTACTCACCAGAAGACACACAGAGTATTTTGATAAATACATGGTTGAGAGGTCAGCATCACCCACTTTTAGCTGCTCTCAATGTTTCTATTTCGTCAATTCATCATCTGTGTATTATGTTTAGAACAAGTAAGGCAAACATTTTCATTCTGCTGATGTTCAGAGTCAGACATAATATACAGTTAGGTTCAGTAATATATGAACACTAAAACAATTTAAATATTTTTGGCTCTATACGGCACCACGATGAATTTGAAATGAAACAACCAAGTGCAGACTTTCCGCTTTAATTCAAGGGATTGAACAACAAAATTCTACGAAATGTTTAGGAATAGCAACCATTTTCATACACAGTCCCCTTTTCAAATGTAACTGGACAAATGAACGCAATAATAAATGACATTACATTTTTTAATGGAGCTCATGAATTTTTTTATGAGCTCCTTTGAAAGCATTTTGTGGATTAACAGCAACAGCTTCCAAATGCAAATGCCACACCTGAAATCAACTCCAGAGGCCGTATTCACAAAACATCTTAAGGCCAAAAGTAGCTCCTAGCTTGCTAATTTTGGAGTAACTCTTAAAAAAGTTTCCGTCCTAACTTAAGGATTCCTAAATTTTTTGTCTAAGAGCATTTCGCTAAGCGTTTTAGCATTAAAACCAACAATCTGTGAAAAGTCAGTGAAACCAAATTACACGGTTCTAGAAGGGCTGCTGCCAACAATCTGCCTCATAATCAAGTTGACGTTTTAGAAATACATGTTGATACTGAGCTTTTAACAAGGTATGCTGTTATCGTGAGGGTATTATGATCATAGCAAAGCTTGTCAGGTATGCTGTCACTTCACCAACAAACAAAAAACAACAATAACATCGGACATCAAGGTTGTGACACAGTGAAATGCAGCTTTGTAGTGTAGACAAACTACGTATATCTCAGTCATCTGTCAGTAGAATATTACATCAAACAATAAGTGCCCTCCCCAGACCCCATATCATGCGACAAATCATCCGATTTCCTCATGTTCACCAGCTACTAAGAAACAATGCTGGCTTAATGGCCATCGCTCGACCACCCGGTGTAGTTGGTGCTGGGACACATATTTGCACAAATTATTGCACCATCAAAAGATTAACGCAAATTTATTTACGAGCTCCCAGAAATGTAAGAGACTGACAGTCAATTGAACATATCTTTATGAGTCAGTATGTCATTATTAGTTTTAAATGTAATATATTTATTTCAATATGACAACCTTACACATCCTTCTACAGTATTGCTATGATAAATTCACTGACACCCGTCCCCTATGGGGAATCTGAGCATTAATAATGAAGTATTCACACATTATTTTGACAATATGAATGTATGTTTCATTGGAAGTTAATGTGCGAGGATAATGAGCACCACAGAAACAACTGTGTTTAGATTATCTCTGTGTAGATTGCCGAACCACAGGGAAGTGGAATGTTTACAGTGACCATCTGCGATGGGGGTTATAGTCATAGAAACATTATGTGTGCTAGGTAGAAACGCCCTTTAATGTATAGGCTAGGTGGCAACTATCTTCACAGTGAGAAGCCAATGGAAAGTTTACAAAACAACATATGTGCTGCAACTTTCCAATAAAACTGAGCAAACTTCTCTCTTGAATTGACACCGGTTCTACATTATTTGATCAATATTAGTAACCGCTGATTTCTTACACTTATCAGCCAATCACAGTGGGCATTGTAAGTAGGCTTGTTCATGGAACACAACATCATCCATAGCAACAGGGTCAAGCCCGCCTTTTCTCTTAGCTTATTAAGACTTCTCCCTGTTCTCCCTGTTCCTGTAAAAGGTGGTCTTAGCAACTTTGTGAATAGGTGTTAAGAGGAAACTCTTAGCTAGGAACATTTGGTGCTGTTCAGGAGTCCTTCTAGTAGTAAGATAAAATACTTTGTGATTACGGCCATAGACCTTTCACCTGCTTAATTGATGAAGAAATAATGAAAAAATAGCCCTCATCTGTCATGAAACAGCTTTTGAGTCAGTTCCCTTGAAAAAGAGGGGGCTTCATATTAAAGAGCTGTAATTCCTAAACCCTTCTTCCAATTTGGATGTGAATACCCTCAAATGAATCATTATTTAGCTGTAACTTGAATATATATTGTTAAACAGCCAAAATAACAAAACTTGTGTTAGTATCCAATTATTTCTGGACCTAACAGTATACAGTGGATATAAAAAGTCTACACACCCCTGTTAAAACGGCAGGTTTTTGTGATGAAAAAAATAAAACATAAATCATGTCAGAACTTTTTCCATATTTACTGTGACCTATAACATGAACAATTCAATTGAAAAACAAACATTTCTAATTCACAATAAATTGGTAGCAAAAGTGTGCACACCCTAAAACTAAGACTTTGTTGAAGCACCATTTTACTACAGCACTTTTTTTGGGTAGTAGTCTATTAGCATGGCACATATTAACATGGCAATATTTGAGAGGAAATCTTGTGCACAGACCCTTTCAGATCACACCACAGAAGTTCAACTGGATTCAGGTATGGTCTCTGGCTGGGCCATTGCAAAATGTTAATCTTCTTCTGGTGAAGCCATGCTTTTGTTGATTTGGATGTGTGCTTTGGGTCATTGTCCTATTCCGCTTTCTAACGTGGTGTTCTTTGGGTGATGTGCAGTGTTGTTTTTGTGGCAAACATACCTTTTGGATTTATAGCCGAAAAGTTAAACCTTGGTTTCATCAGACCATAACACATTTTCCCACATGCTTTTGGGAGACTTGATGTTATTCTTTGCCAAATTCAGCCGGGCGTGGATATTTTTCTTTGTTAGAAAGCGTGTCCGTCTTGCCACCTTACCCGATAGCCAGTAATTCTTCATATGACCAGTTTTCCTTTTGTCTTTACATCAGTTTTGGAGAGACATCCAGTTTTTGGTAATGTGTTGTGCCATATTTTATCCACTTGATCATGACTGTCTTCACTGTCTAATGCTTTGGAAATTATTTTGTACCCTTCTCTTGACTGATATCTTTCTACAATGAGATCCCTCTGATGCTTTGGAAACTCAACTAAGAACATCCTACATGAACAACTGAACTTTAGTTGTGATAAATCAGTCACTTTAAATGAATGCAGGTGTGTAATGACTTCTATTTAACATGAGTTTAAATGTGAACCACATCCACAGTTATAAGAGGGTGTGCACACTTATACAACTAGTTTATTGTAAGGTTTTTATTTTTCATTTTTCCCCTTGAGGATTTTAGATTGTTTTCAATTGAATTGTTCACATTATAGGTCACATTAAAAGTGGAAAAAGTTCTGATATAATTTATCTTTGTCTTGTTCTTTTACATCACAAAAACCTGTCATTTCAACAGGGGTGTGTAGACTTTATATATCTGCTGTATGTATTTTCCTTTCTGTTTCAAGCAAAGTTTGGCTGTCCAAGGTGAATATGAATGGCAACATAGGTAACTTGCTTTCTAGCTAACAAATACTATCTCTTTTTTACTGTGTATATAATTACTGTTATTGAACGAACACATGGATTGATACAATTGTGAACAAAACTGACTGGTAAACACAGGAAGTACCTGTTTATATGAAATGAGAATTATATTGCAAATGAAAACTTTCTTTTGAGGAATAAAGCATTGTCATGTTCTGTGAGGAGTGTTTTAGAGTAGTTTTCCGCTGGCAATGCAACTTTGCGACAGGGGTATGTACGGTTTCCATTCATGAATTTGTATAATGCAACTTCCTGACTGAGACAGCTGAATGGATTGTTTTAAAAATGACTATGTGCCTGAAGGACCTAAGGGGCTGACACCAAAATATGATTTTGGATGAACTGTCACTTTAAATCTATCCATTTAAACGATTTCACTCTATTTGATTTATCATTTAGATGTTTAACAACTTAGCAGTGGTAATATTAACAAAAACCTGGATCCATTGAAAGAAGCTACATGTCTGAACTGAAGAAATGGACTGTCACAGCAAGCTGAGACAGTCCATAGCCAGATCCGGAAACTTACCTATCTGGCAACATTGCCAGTATGAAAGATGTTTCCTGCTACCGTAACATTCGCTGCAGTTTATCGCCTGTGGGCTATTTAGCGTATTAGCACAAAATGTGAGTTTATATGCAGGAAAATACCTGGCACAGTCACCAGTTTGACATTATCACTCTCACCTGTGTTTTTGAGCATGCCAGGTAACCCAAAATATCTCATGGCAGCTCCCTGGACCTCTAAGATTCAAAGGGGTTGGTATAAATGTGGAAGACACAACAACAACTTAAGTTCTCTCTGTCTTCTCCATGACCAACAGGAAGGCATCTATGCACTGTGTGCTTGTTCTAAAAGCCAACATGTTACCTTTAACATTGCTAATGTAATGTTGAAATACACAGGGTTCCAGAACCTGACAATTTTTTCAATTGGAAACATAAGCAACATGGGTGGTTGCATAGGGCCCTGTCCACTAGTGAGACCCAAACTGCTAGGGGAGAGGGAGACCTTTTTGCTTAGGGCCCCCAAAAGGCTTGACCGGAAGCATTGCTGTGACACTGATTCAGCTGGTGTAGCTATATTCTCTTCACATTATGACAACATTGTTGTGAACGGCTGTGTCTTTGTCATTCTAAGGACACCAAGGAATGCATAACTTAAAAAGATACATCTGATACAATTTCTCCAAACTAATGTTGCCATGTGTTTTTGCTTTTTTCTATCTTGTTTAAATTAAATAGGGCAAATAACACATCCCTTAAATGGAGACTGATGACTGTTCATAAAATATATCATGGTTCACTCATGCTATTCATGTCAACATGATTACTGTATATTATATTTAAATAAAAACAATGTAATTATTCATTTTATTAACCAGTGCAACACTATAACTAGTTCAGTTTTTTGCTTGTTGTGTCAGTATGGATCTGCATGTTCATAAGTGCCACTGTTTTTTAAATGAGAAAAATTGCCTAATGGAAGTAAATGAAGATGGAAAATAAATTGATTTGGAAAAGTTGAAATAGGGCTGGCATGCTAATCACAAACTGACAGGAAATGACACCCATTGGGCAGTCAGTTCAAAGTGTGAATTTATATTTGGCTGAGTTTTCAACTGATGTAGTTTCAACATGGAATCAACAGAAATGGCACCATGTCATTGGACTTACGATTTGGGTGAAAGAAAATACATTTCCTTACTGTTGCGAATCCAATTTGTTTTCCACATTTATTCAATGTCATCTTATTAAACTTTTTTGTTGAAATGACATGGAAACAACATTGATTTAATCAGTTCTTGCCCAGTGGGCAATCAGTCTTCTATGACAGAGACCAGGCACATCCAATGGCACTTCTTATTTCCATTCTCCACACAGAAATCCTGTCAACACCCTCACTGACAGTAACTGCATTTCACACTGTTTTCTCAGCCACAATCAGCAATGCCCCTCTCAATGTAAAATTGTAAAACAACAGGTACATATCTATCAATATATTCATCGCCCAGTCGTCAAAACACACATCACAACATTTTAGAACATGCTGGTAAATACAAATGCTAAATAGAGTGCATTGTAAAGTACAACTTCTGATTACCAGTGGATAATGCAAGCTGCTGACCGAGTCTGCATAGTGGATGATTTTTCTGTTCAAGGCCCCTCTTGGTAGGGCAGACAAAAAGTGTCAAATTAAAATCCAATTAAAAGCTTGTATTGTGTAATACAATTACATTGTTAGAGGTAGGTTTGAAGAGGCACCTGGCTCATCAAACTGGTGTGGTAATGTGTATTATCTACACAAACAGACCATTGCTTACTCCGCAAAGTTGACATGAAGTGGAGGGTAAAGCAGTCCACCGGCTCAGACTGTGAGGAAGCAAAAGGTAAAAAGACTAATAAACCAAGAATGCAGTAAAATTACATTTCTCGAGTTATAGCCATAGAAGGATGCGTTATATAATGTTTCATTATATTGTAAATGTAAAGTATCATTTTCTACAGGAAAATGTCAACCAGCTGATAACTAAAGGGAACAAACCCAATGTGTAATTTGTTTTTCACATAAATATCTGAAAGCCGGCCCTATGTTTCATTGTGTTTGCCAAGGTACAGAAAGGTAAAAGTGTCACTATGGGGGAGCCTAGAGCTCGTCCTTTAATAATGTACTATACAGAGCTGTCACCGTGGAGGGACAATACATATCCAATAGATGGAGACAAAACCCAAACCGGCTGAACCTTTTTTCCCCAGGCAATGCACCTATGGTGGATCAACCTCTGCACAGCTAAAGATCATTGTCTAATCATCCATGTCGTAAACGTGGCTCCTGAGTGAGAATATATTTGTATTTTTTTTACAGGTTTCACAAAAAAATTTACGCAACCGAACTTGAAAAACGGGTGCCGCAAACAAGAGCAGGTTTTAATACTAACGGTGCTATTGTCAATGATTTCCTCAGTTTTCTGAGTAGGTCTTCACTCTGTTTGAACACTGATTTGCATACTTGCGTTTGCAAATGACGGGATGGGAGATTAGTCTCCAGCTGAGTCATGGATACTTTCATATAGAGTGACTTACAGGTGGTGACGTTAAAAGAAAACCCTGAATAAATGAGTGGAAGAACAAAGTGAATGCATATGCTTTCCTTCAGTTGTACTGTGTTATGCAATTAATCTAATAACGTTCTGTTATCCCCTACCGCATATATAAAAGAAGCCTATAATAATATAATCTCCCTCTGTAATTAAAAGCATGTAGTATATTACAACACTCAACAGACAAAATAGTCCTGATCGGCTCATTCAACAATGAAACCGACTGCTGAGAACGCGAAAACAGTTTGAGGACTTCACCGACTGATTGAAGAGCTACGGCTTTCCTTAGCCACTTGCATCTGGACCAAAGTCAATACAATCAACTGTTAAGTTGAACGCCTGGTCATTTGTCTCCGGTAAGAAGAACGTATTTGATTTGTAGTGTTTAATAACGTTACTGGAATTAGGAACTAAAGAATCTAAAGTACAGGGCTTGTAATAAAGCCCATGTTATGTAAACTGCTTTCAAAATCTCTATTGGTTTTTCATTAGAAATTGGACTGATCGAGGGCTGAAAAGACTAAAAAACATATGATTATGTTAGCAAGTTTCTAGCTAGCCAATTGGTAGCCGACATAGGTAGCTACTTGACACCAAGGGGCAAACTCCGCGGCTGAAAAATGAAGCCTACCCGCAAGTGCCGAAAAACGCAGTTTATCAAAGGGCCATTTGAGGCTGGCTGCGAGAGCCATCTCCAAAGATCTCTATATCAAAATGCCCAACTTTACAGTCACAATAAACATGTTTTACAGCCTGTTTTAATCCATAGTTTGGTTGTATATTGCATATTTCACCCGTTTTGACAACTGTGGGAAGGTTGAACTTTTATTCAGTTTAAATTATATTATGTCTTATAATTAGGTGGCGTTTCCTATTGAGTGACAGGCGTGGTGCTGGCGCTGTCACTAGCGGTTTGTCCTGTCTGCTATCGCCTCAGCTAACTCCAGTCAATGATTAGTAACGTTACAATCAAGTGACATCCAAATAAACGATCTGTAACCATACCGTCTGTGCTCAACTAAAGTTATGTGATAATCTAACCTGCAATTTTCCACCTATTTTTTCTGTCTATCAACAACAAACAAAACAACAAAATCTAGCGTTGCAAAATTAACACAATTATATATTTAAAAAATGCTGAAGCATTTAAGTTTTTTTGTATCGTTTCAGGTTAAACTCCCCTCAAGTGTAAGCTGATTCCGTTACGGTGACTGGCTACCAACCACCGGCTAGCAATCGCTAGCAACGCCGAGTTGCATTAAGCCTAGCTTCTTAGCCATTGCTAACTTGGTAATGTAGGCGTTGTTTCAGCAACCAGGCACCTCCGCTGCACCCACACCCGACCTTTTTGACCATTTTTGTTTATCCGGTTGTTAGGCCGAGTAACTAATTGTTACCACCTGTTCTGAAAACGTCAACTGAGTTTGACAGCTCAGTCAGTCAACCCAGAGTTGTGGTTTTAACTCAGTGTATGTTAACCCTGCTTTCTCAAATGCCCCCAAGTGTTGGATGCTAAACTGACTGGTTTAAGTGACAAATTGTTTGGACACCTGATGTCTCATGGCCAGAACTGTTTAGAAACAGTTCCGATGCAGTGAGTGTCAAAATGAGGGCGACAGCCAACACCACGTTCCATTATGCTTTCTTTTTGCTGGACCACGTAAGTGGAGCCTGCTTAGAAGACAAAATGGCTCTTACTGAGGGAGTGTAGAGGGATTAACCACTGACCGTCCAACGGTCAACCATTGGGAGGGACGGACCGACCATCCAACCGACCCTTGTTAAATAAAGTAGTGGTTAGAGAAGCGGACTTGTGAACTATAGGTCCCAAGTTCGTATCTCCTCGCAGGCGAAGCAAATAATTTATTCTGTATTTACGAAAACTTTGCCGGCTAAAACCGAAACTTGAAACAGTATACGGTCATATTGACTATTTCCGTCATAGAATAGCTCATCTTCAGTCTCACTTACAATAGCACATTTTTAATGATTATTCTGAGGAAGTTAGTAGATACTAGTAATCCTATTACTGGCTAATAAGCTGTTAAAACGGCCAGTGGCATAGATGCTATTTGTGGTGGATGCGAACTTACTAAGAAATGTTCGTCAGTTTAACACAATCCTCAATGGAGTCTAGCAACTGCTGAAACATGTAATGCGGTGGTGTAGTCGTTAAAGAGTGTGCCTCTCATGTGGAAGACCTAAGTTCGAATCTGTTGAGAGCAATGGCATTTATTTATTCTTTCTGGTAGATTCCTCGATTCTGCTGTCTTTTTACTTGATAAGTAAGTTTTCCTTGCCTTTATTGATAGTTATTTTATGAAAACTATGAAAGAAAAAAGTGTATTGTTTTGCCAAAAAATGAAATAGCTAGCAATTGCTCAATTCATATGACTATTCCAGTAAGTTAGTAGATACCGGTAAAGCTTATTACTGGCTAATACGCTGTAAAAACTGCCAGTGGCAAGCAGCATTCATTTTTTGTGGAGGTGAACGTAGTAAGAAACATTTTGGCCATTTGTCAATGTCATTTACAAATGGCCAAATAACTATTAAAACGGCCAGTGGCAAAAGAGGATTTGTTCAGGATATACTGATGCCTGGTGTCAGTATAAACAAGAGGCTATACTGACAGATGGGAAATGTACAGATCAGTGGTGCATTGGTTAACGGCACAGCCTTTCACTTGGATGACCAGGGTTCAAATCTCGAGAAGGCAACACTTTCTATTGTGGGCCGGCTGAACTAGGTTTGCCTGGTTTCTTGTTTAACAATATTTCCATTATAATGCTTGGGATGACCAAGGCAAAGCCATAGGATGGACTACATGAAATGAATAATTGAAAAACAGGTGTTTCAGTAATGAGTTCCCAAAATCTAATCAAGACTTGAACTTGTATAGTTCACCAAAATACTAATTGAGACACCCTCTGAAATTCATTTGTAATGTTAATACCGAAATTGGAAATGAGGTGTATAATAAAACATCTATGGTTACTAATCACCCATTAAAATGTTTTATTACTGGACATTTCTTTCAAAACCTTAGACAGTGAATTGTTTGTGACTTGGCAATAGGTTTCATTCAATAACACGTGATTTCTCCACACCTGGCGTCACGTGACCTGAAGAGTTTCAGAACATGGCAATTTTTTCCGATGCAGTGAGTGTCAAACAGACTGGAACAGTGTCTAGCGTGAGTGCCAAGCAGACCATCACTAATAAATTGTGGTCAACAAGTGCTGTGGGAGGTATTTTCCTGTTATGGTCTGGGTTCACTTGTCCTCTTACAGGGTAGGGTCACTGTAAGTCATTTCAAAGTTATCACTCGTAAAACATTTCTATCCTGATGCGAGTTGTCTCTTTCAGGATGTTAGTGCTCGCATCCACAGGGAACAATGGATCTCTGAATGTTTTGATCAAAATTATGGGATGTATATGCCATTGTATTCGCAGTCACCAGATCTTTACCCAATTGAACACCTATAGGAGACACCTCCAGTAGAGTTCCAAAGATTCATAGAATCAATATCAGCACCCTTCTGACTCAATTCATATATTTATTTCTTTAATATGTCCCCTGTCTGTATCTTTTCCTTTCGGGCATATTTTCAGATGGGTTATGACACCTTACAGGGCAATTTGTAATAATGATACTTAGATGTAGTTAGCTACATTCACATATTTATAGTATGTTGTATAATGTTTTAGGTATGATGTATTCCTTATGTCATTTGTATAATATTGGTTTTCCTAATAATTTTAACAAGCCCTAACTCAATGATCTAGCTAGCCAACCACTCATACTGTAGTTTGCTAAATAAACTTTTGAGCTGTAAATATGTAAGCTAGTCTACTCACTCCATCCACTGGCAAATTATTTTATTTTTGTTGTGCAACCTAATTGAATGAGGTTGGGTTTGAAAAACACAGATGCCTCTATAAATAGAAAGCGCCATGAAAGCTTCAAACTCTAGGTACTGTGCAACAACCAGCCAGTGTTTACGAATACCAATAAAGAGAATGCTAGTTCTGTGTCCAGTGCCGGTGTGTAGTGGACCTATATGGAAACCCTCTCATTTCCTAAGCAAGACTGTCTTTTATGGGACATTTGAATGGTATGTTTTTTTTTAACAGTGAGAGACAGAATAACAACAAAATATCCAGAAAAAAGCATGTCAAAAATGTTATAAATTGATTTTTCGTGTTTTTCTGGATTCAATGTTCGAATAAACCTACCTTTAAAATTATAGACAGATAATTTCTTTGTCAGTGGGCAAACATACAAAATCAGCAGGGGATCAAATACTTTTCCCCCCTCGCTGTACCTCCTGAGTGTTCACATTTAAAAACATCCACTTGCATGACGCATAGGAAATCATCCAAAATCACCTGCTCCATAAAAAAATGCAAGGGGATTTTGGTTACAGAGGATCAAATACAGAAGACTGTTGCACTTGGATATCTTCCTACTGAACCAAATAGGTTCAGGTGATAGCCATTGTGTTTGTTCTCAACAACCTGGTTGTAATCATAGAGCAATCATTACAATAAAAATGTGATGTCCCTAATAACCATCCCCAACTCCTCAGACCCCCAAAGGGTAACTCCATTTAACAGCATACAGATGAGGCATAACCTCATGAAGTTGCTTTAAGCTTCAACAAAAATCTACATTGAAATACACATAGTGACATGTGATAGACTTACATCTACCATAGTAATTTAATACAGTACAGAGGCATGCTCCAGAGGCATAATTTCATATTTTTTTATCTCCAACTGGTAATTTTTAAGGAATTGATTTGTAAGTGCTCCTGATGAGTGTGATTTTCCAATGATTCCTTAGATTTTGTTTTATAGCATGGCTCGTAGGCATCTTACAGCAAAACTAAACACCACCATGTGTTCCAGAGTCTCTTTTGATAAAAATTGAGTCACTTAGGAGATGATAGCTATAACCCTCATGGTGATCGTCTATGTGACCAGACAACTGCACATGATGACTCTGGATGGATTTAGCTATACAGCTCTGGAAAAAATTAAGAGACCACTGCACCTTTTTCTTTAAATTCCCAAAAAGTTTAAAAGAAATGTTTTGAGGAACAGAATTGTTCCATTTGCAGCGGTCTCTTAATTTTAACCCTTCTGTTACTTACTCAACCTTCTATTCGACTTTTTTGGAAATGAATGTAAAAGTTGCAGTGGTCTCTCAATTCTTTCCGGTGCTTTATCTAAGATTCTATGTGTATGAGTGTAAAATGGTGCTTAACGGTGTGTTCCCGTCTGTTCCTGTCACAAATGATTCGATATCTACGGCCATCTTTGACTTCTGTCTCTTTAGCGTGCCCCACCTCCCAAAGGAATATTATGCATTCATGTAATGCATTTACTGTACAAATGCAGTTTTGCTGGGAGTGTGTTTTTGTGTCACGTCCTGGCTATGCCCCTAGCCATCTTTGTGCTGGCTGGGGCCATAGTCAGGACGTGGCCAATAGAGGTGGCTCTAGCCACCTCTATGCACTTGGGTCTCCCCAATTGGAGGCAGGTGTTGTGTATTGCCTCCAATTGGGGAACCTATTTAAGTTTACTGTTTTGAGCACATGGGTGTGGTTTATTTTGG
>JACXGJ010004743.1:0-43339 GCA_016801105.1 Esox niger
TTCTCTCGTTTCCAAACCGTTCCTACCGCCCAAAAAAACGCCCCAAAATAAAATACATCATCAGTCCTCGACAAAAAATACGACCCGGATAACGTTAACCTAGTGTTTCCTGGGTCGTACAACAACAATGGTTGCCCTCACGAAGCTACATGTGTCTTGGTAATTTTCTTAAACTGAATTATGTGTTCCAAAGTAATGACTGGTAGTAGTTTTTTTCATAATAATTTAAAGTTATAAAGGATTAGCTTTTCGCTTCATTGACAGGCGTGGCTGTTTCATAAAGCTTTCTTGCTTCTTGGCACATTAGAAGCTCTTTCAGACACATTGCCAGGAGTTGTTTTAGTTGTTTTTTCAGGTAACAAAATTATTAATTGGTAGTAAACGATCTTCATATATTCTGCAGAGATGAAAGGCAAGGGGAAAGCAAGTAGGAAAGGAAAGAAAGACACCGGTAAACTTCAAAAGTATATGATGACAGTTAATGACTTTGTAAAAAGTAAGATAGGCTGTGATGAAACTGAAGAAAAGGCAGATGACAATAGCTTGAGATTTGTTAAGAAGAAAAGTAGAAAAGAGATGCGAAAGGAGAAAAGAAAGATGAAAAAGGCTAAAATAAAGAATCACTATGAAGGCTACAAAGCTCTCAACGCATCTACTTGTGACAGTGAGACAGTTACAACCCCAACTGATAATCAACAAACCAAGAAGATGAATGGAAAAGTGAAGAAACTTGAGCCAGCGTCTCAACAAACCAAGTCAACGCCCATTGGGACTGTAGGATTCGTAGAGGCTGCGAAAACTGGACTTAAAAAACCTTCCAAGAAAGCAAAACGAAAAAACAAACTTGAGGAATCTAGGAAAAAAGCACTTTTAGAAGCAAATATTGCTGAAGACAGAGAAATCAAGAGGTTGGAGCGATCTCTTGGGTATAATAAGAGGAGAAACAAAAAGACTCTTCCACAGTCATTTGCGGATGATGGACTCGATTACATTTTGGGAGTATTGGATGCGGGATCAGCAGCTTCGGGTATGGTGTATGACAGTGACGATGAGAAGGACAATGCCAAAGAGAAATTAAAGAAATTGGAAGACAGTGAATCTGAACTATCTGGCGAAGAGGAGGGAGGACAAGGAGAGGATGGCAGCGAACCAGACAGTAATGGAGATCTGGATGACATTGAGGATGGGGAGGAAGATGAGATGGAGGAGGAAGAAGATGAAATCGAGGAGGATGAAGGTGAAATGGATGAGGGTGGTGGAGCAGGTTCAGAAGACGAAAATGAAGAGGTTGACAACGAAAACTCGACACTTGCAACTGCGAAAACGGTATGTCGCCCAGGTTTTAGCAATGTTAATAATGTGTATGTCAAACAACATTTTTCAGGACACAAACTGCCACAAGTGCTGAGCCAAAAACAAGAGGAGTTGAGAATTTCCATTGGAATGTACATTTAAGATCAGCATTCAGCTTAGTCTGTGTCCAGGATGCCCTAAATGTGATGATTAAGAATTAAACAACACTCTCTATGTACAGGCTACCTTGTCAGCTGGCAAATATGTGCCTCCTCACCTACGAGACGTGGGGGATGATAAGCGCAAAGCTGAGCTGGAGAGATTAAAGAGACAAGTCAAAGGGCTTGTGAACAGGTAAGGGTTTTGACCATCACTCTTTCAGCTAATTGTCTTTACACCATTGCATCAAATTTGTCACCTTTGATTAACCAAAAATGGGCTGTGGCAAAGTTACTACATTGATTAATTGGATCTATGGAAAAATATAATTGATAACTATTCCAGCCTTAATTAATGTAAGTGTTTTATTTTTTAAAGTTTAAATATTTATTTGATTGGCGGGGGATGCATTTTCCTGAAATGCTGCAGAGCCTTGTCCAAACCCTGTCGTCGTGGCTCCAAAGTTCTCTCTTTAGTCGGGCATGCTTTTGTGCTCCTGTGACACTCAAGGTTAGCTTTGCCCATTTTTAGTGTGAACAGTCTTTTTTAAGTCTTTATTGTAAAGTCCAAAATAATGAAGATCCCTCTGTACTTTACATCTGCACTCATACCATGAGAGGCTTGATAAATTTGGCCCCTAGTCTTATCTCTGGCGTTCATAGTGGTTCGAACGCGGTTGTCCTCTGCTGGATCGGTCTCATCTTTGGTGTCCATTTGGGTTCAGACATGGTCATTCTGTGCTTCATTCTTCCCCACATAGGCTCAGTGAGGCCAACATGGCGTCGATCAGCGGGCAGCTGGAGGAGCTGTACATGACCTCTAGCCGGAAGGACATGAACGACACCCTGTCCGAGATCCTACTGGCGGCCTGCGTCACCCCGGCCCTGATGCCTGACCGGCTGCTCATGGAACACGTCCTGCTCATCAGCGTTCTGCACCACACCGTTGGGCTCGAGGTGGGTTTATCCGCTCGACAAACCCGTCCCTCAACAAGCTTTCAGGATGCAGAAATTGCTTATACTTATGGGGGCCAGGATGGAGATGTCTAGTACCAGTTAACAAATATCTAGATTTTTAACTGTAAAATATTTAGTAGTAGTTAGACTAGAAATAGTTTCTCTCACAGTGGCCTTTAGTTTACCTTTAGTTTACCCCTGTATGCACTTTTGATAAGAACACAGAAAGAAGCAATGTCTTTTCTAACAGTCTGTTGTGTGAGAAAAGAACTAACCATTAACCTGTGAATGGTCATTAGCAGGTGGTGTGTTTGATGTACGTGCTCGGTGGGACTCCAGTCCCTTTCTAAGCTAATCTGCCTCCCTCTTTGATTAATGGGGACGTGGCCATTGACACCATGGCTTCCTATTAGCATTGTTATCTCTTTCAGGATAGTTTGCTCCCCACCTGTCTGTGAAGGACCACCCACACTTTCACATTCTAGGTTTTCCAGTAACTTCAATGTTCTGGCTTTTCACACATTTCGTAGGTGGGGGCTAATTTCTTGGAGACCGTGGTACGGAAGTTCAGCGAGATGTACGAGAATCCCGGTGAAGGCAAGGAGTGTGACAACTTGGTGGCCATGGTGGCGCACCTCTACAACTTCCAGGTGGTACACGCCCTCCTCATCTTTGACATCCTGAAGATGATGGTGAGGGCCTTCACCGAGAAAGACATAGAGCTGGCCCTGTTCGTTCTGAAGAACGTAGGTTTCAGTCTGCGGAAGGACGACCCGTTGGCGCTGAAAGAGCTCATCTCTGAGGCCCAGCACAAGGCTAGTGGAGCGGGCACCAAGTTCCAGGATGAAAACAGGGTACAGTTTATCAGAGCTACCTTCATTATCCCCCTCGCTTTCAACCAGCCCCCCTGGTTTTGCTTGAAATGACATAGTGGTGGAAACACATTTAAACGTTTTACATTACGTGTGTGTGCGTGCGTGCGTGCGCGTGCGTGCGTGTGTGTACTGTATGTATGTATATGTATAAAAAAAGCAAACTCTTGTATACATGTTCTTTATTCTTAGGTGCGTTTCATGTTGGAGACTATGTTGGCTCTGAAGAACAACGATATGAGGAAGATACCAGGCTATGACCCAGAACCGGTCGAGAGACTCCGAAAGCTGCAGAGAACTCTGGTGGGTTCTGATTAAGTAAAAGTTTTACTTACAATTACTTGCTTGCTTACAATTGCCCTACAGCAGTTATATCATAACCTCAAAACCATGTTTTACTCAGCCAAGACCTTTTAAGCGCAATAACTTTTTTGCTAAACCAATAGGGGGCACTATAATGTCATTTCTGATGTGATATGTGGTTTTAGCACCGAGATGAGTGAAGGAGCAAATTGGGCCTGTCCCTAAACCGATCCTGGATCTGTATTCGGGGGATATTTTAGCCCTGGAGTGTTAATGTGAATCATGAACCGATAACCATTGCGTTCAGGTCCACCAGAGCTCGGGGAGGAGCGATGTGAAACTGAGGGTGTCATTGGAGAATCTCCTGGCTGCAGAGCAGGTGGGTCGCTGGTGGATCGTGGGCTCGGCATGGAGCGGAGCCCCAATGATAGGTGACCAGGGCAAGAAGACGTCACAACAGACCCCTGCAGAAGGAAAGGTAATATAACCACTGAGTCAAAAGTCAATCTTTCATTTCATATTGTGCATTTTCAAATGCACCGAATAACATAGCTTCATTCTGAACAATGACATTTTTGTGACCGTGGCACACGACATGTACGCAGTAAGCATTACGAAATATATAAAGCAAAAATATACATAACAATATAAACTAGCAGCAATATTAACGAGTGCACAATGGTGTATATGGAAAATATGGATTTAAATATTGTAAATACTAAGTGTAATATGACTGGATGGTACATTAAAATATGCTAATGTACATAGAAAATTTGAAATGTTCATGTGATCAGTATGATCATAGATCAGCGCTGCTAGTTGAGAAGCCTTATTGCCTGTGGGGAAAAAACTGTTTGAGTCTGGAAGTATGTGCCATGATGCTACAGTAGCATCTACCAGACAGCAATAGTGTGAACAGACCATAGCTTGAGTGGCTGTAGTCATTTATGTGTTTTCCTAAGGCATTGTGTATGGCAGATGGCTTGCATGCAGGGGAGATGGCAGTCTCATAGTTGAAATATTTAATTCAGGACTATAACTACAGTATCCTACTATTAGATACTGTACATACATATGCCCCTGATGTTTCACCAAATCTCTACCACAGCTCTTTGACGTGTTGTTTTTTGGAACCACATTTCCAATGTGTTTCACTGATCACAGTGGGGTTTGGTCTTCTTCTGTCTCCTCAGTTCAGCTCTAAGGTCTTAGACCTGGCCCGAAAACAGAGAATGAACACGGACGTTCGTAGAAACATCTTCTGCGTGATCATGACCAGCGAGGATTATCTGGATGCTTTTGAGAAGCTAATACGGTCTGTGTTGAACCCCGCCTTGTTGCACTGAAATCCCCTCACACACCGAGCTAGTCCCCGGCATACGTCTCTATAGGTGACACTGGATTATTTTCCTTGTGCAGACTGGGGCTGAAGGACCAACAGGAGAGAGAGATCGTCCACGTGCTAATGGATTGTTGCCTTCAGGAGAAGAGCTTCAATACCTTTTACGCCGTGTTGGGAGAGAAGTTCTGTGAGCATGACAGACGGTTCCAGGTAAGAAAAAGGGGCCCATAATTCCAAAGCCTCCCAGAGTGTTGATTTAGAATAGGTGTTTCCCATTGTAGGTGCTAATGAATAACATAACATGGGCATGAAAGAACTGATCCTTGAGCACCCCCAGTTACAGACGCTTTGTGAAGACCCAGGCCCAGACTTTAGAGGGGTCGTTCACTATTGTTTGGATTGGTACATTGCCATTGTAGCCACCCAGCCATGACCCTCAGTTCAACTCAGCAGATTGAGAAAACAATGGGAGCGTTTCTACTCTCTCTCACCTCTCGGGCGTTGTTTGTTCACTGTGAAACGAAACAATGCCCACGACACGTCCCTTCCTCTTCTAATCTAACCGGTCGGGAATGTTTGGTTTTCACGAGCAGACTAGACCGGGATTATGCTATTTGAGATATAGTCTAGTAAAAAGTAAGTACACCCCCTGGAAAGTTGTCTATTATTTTTTTTAAACTGAAGCTGCACAGAACATGGATCAGAGCACTAAAGCAATGTTACTACATAAGGGCTCAAAAACAAGAAATGGCGGCTTATTGAATGACAAGTGAAAGCCCAACTCTGATTCTCATTGAAGCTGGCCGTGCAGGCAAGAAAACCCTTGGACATGATAGTGTTGAAGTCGTACTGTAAAGACTTCCTAATTTACCACAGCAAGTCACATACTGGGCAGAAATTCCTCCCAGTCTTTTTAAAGGCTGATAGACAGCCATAAGAAATCACAATGTGAAGATATTTAAATTAAGCAAATGTTGGCAACACCAGCTACTGAAACAAGGCGTGTGCTTATTTTTTTCTACTCTATGAAACATTTTTGAAGAAGAAATAAATGATGGCCAAGTGTGATCATCCTTTTTTAAATAAGGTTAACTTTATCTGACTCATTATGTTACCATGAAGATAACATATTCTAATGTCCAAATATGTAAAGAAGACAGCTTTCCATTGGGTGTACTTTTTCACATGGGTGTATGACATGGCTTGTGGATTATAATACCTATGTTAAAAAATTGGCTTAGTTACAGGTTTACTGATCCAGGATCTGTTTTATCGTCTAGGTCACACATAGACTTGTTGGGGGGGGTGATCTTAGCTCAGCACTGATACCTAAGTATCTTGATACCCACAGCCCCAACTGACAATTATTGCAGTTACAGCCTCTGATATGTGTTTCTCCAGGCACCCTTTCATTTACAACCTCTGATGTATGTTTTCCCAGATGACCGTTTAGTTTCAGCCTCTGATGTATGTTTTCCTAGATGACCGTTTAGTTTCAGCCTCTGATGTATGTTTTCCCAGATGACCATTTAGTTTCAGCCTCTGTTGTATGTTTTCCCAGATGGACTTTTTGTTAAAGCCTCTGTTGTATGTTTTTCCAGGTGGCCTTTTTGTTAAAGCCTCTTTTATATATTTTTCCAGATGACATTTAGTTAAAGCCTCTGTTGTATATTTTTCCAGATGACATTTAGTTAAAGCCTCTGTTGTATGTTTTCCCAGACGGCCTTTTTGTTACAGCCTCTGTTGTATGTTTCCCCAGATGACATTTTAGTTACAGCCTCTGTTGTATGTTTCCCCAGATGACATTTCAGTTTAGCCTATGGGACAAATTCAAGGACCTCTCCACCCTGTCGACCCATACCTTCAGCAACTTGGTCCAGCTGGTCACGCACTTCCTCCAGCGAAAGAGCCTCTCCATCTCCATACTGAAGGTCTGATACACCATATTTCACAGCTTTTAACTAAGTCCTGTTGTAGTGACGCAGCAAGGGAGCACAGTGTGTTACAGCTTACATTCAATGTTTTCTTGCCTTTAAAGAAATCTACTGGCAAGCGATTAGGTTTTCTTTGAAAAGCCCCTCCAAAATGTCATCTTGCTACCTTCCCTTTGTGATTCATCTCCATGCTATTTTCTCTTTGTGTCTGTGTCTTTGTAGGTGATAGAGTTCGGGGAGCTGGACAAACCTAAAGTCAAGTTCCTACGTCAGGTGTTGACTAAGCTGTTGAAAGACACAGAGCCTGAGGATCTTGCCAACATATTTGGAAGGTGAGCAAAATAGCATGTCAAATCTAGTTTCAAATTTGTCATATGAACAGGATACACAAGGTATGGACAGTACAACTAAACTTTGTTTTTTCATTACCATGTAACAACAACAACAGAAATAATAGTTATACAAATCTATAGGGACACTACTAAAAATAGATAATGTGAAAAGGGTGCAAACATGGAATAAAGTGTTTACAGTGTTTACATGTGTAAGAAGTGGAGATTGCACAGTAGTAATAACTGACTCTGAGCCTTAATAAAGTAGAAATGTGTCTGGTAGCAGCAGTAATGAAATGTGCATGTAACAACTGTGTATGTGAGTGTTCAGTCAATCTAGTTTAAGTGTTGACCAGTCTAATGCCTTCAAATAAAAACCGAATCTGAGCCTGTTTTAATGGGTTCTCATAGAGTTTAGACTGAGTAAACTGAGTTTGTCAGTTCCATTAGTTACATTTCACAAATAGGCCTGGGTATAGAAAGGACAAACCAGTGCCTTTAGCCTGTTGAAATGTTTGGGGTCATTCTATTATTGGTTTTGAAGAAGTGATTTCAGGACCAGATTGTTCTTCTCACCTAGTTGTGAAAACATCTCCTTCTGGTCCTTTGGTCCTCCTGTAAAACTGACGCTGCTGGCGTTTGACCGTGTGAAATCCGGGATCAATGTCTGTCATTGTGTTCTGTCTTGTCAGGATTTCGGGAATTCCCAAGCTAGGAATGCTGCGAGAGGGCTTGAAGCTGTTCATCAGTCACTTCCTACTGAGAAATGGCAAGTCACAGGGACCAGCTGAGCAAGCAGACCTTCTGTCGGAAAGAGCCGAAGTGGCAACCAAGGCCATGGAGGCCAAAGAGACTAAACTAAAACTGTAAAGCACACAGACACAACAGCAGTCTGGAATAAATGTCAGAAGGACACAAGCCCCGTTGGGACGAGTATGTATTTATTAAAAATATGGAGGACATTTATTTCTTACAATAAAGTCAATCATATTTGTTTGTGTTTTTACAGAGTTGCATTTACATTTAATTTTTGTGTTGCCTAAAAGCCTTTGATGTATAAGCATATAATGTAGAAACAATTTACATGGTGGACAATTGTACTTCCGGTACAGTTTTACTCGTGTATCAAATTTGGAATTGTAATACTTCTCTGTATATATGTACTGAACACCATGTTATTCTGTTCTTACCATGTATCACTGGAATGCAGTGTACTCAAATGTATGTGAAAGATGAATAGCCGATTAATAATTCATACATTTGACATTTTCAGATGGGCAAAAATAAACAGTTTAGAACTGATTTAATGTTTTAATGGGTCTTTCTGTATGTGATGGTGTTTCCTATATTTTCTTAAATATTTATTAAAGGGCGTTATGTCAGTACACTGAAGTAACTTTCAAGGCAGACGAAATGGTGGAAGTAATAATAAAATAATCCTCTGGGGGGCAGTGTGAAACAATGTCTGAAGGTAATTTAGAAGATTTGATCCAGTGTGTAGTCATGGGTGTTAGTTCATTGGTTTATATGGCACTGTGGTATTTGGACAAACTAACTAGGTAAGCATTGTCCTCATGCCCAACTCAATGCTGTGGGATACTGGCCACATTCCAGATACATTATTTTGCCCTATTGCAATAAAAAATTCCCCATTTACCAGAAGATGGAACTAAATTAATAAGAAAATAAAGCTTTGGTTTATGCTCGTATAAAAGGGTTTGTTGGGATCCTGTATGCTGACTGGCTGATAGCCATATAATGTCTAAGAAATAAGGAATGATGGGGTGTGGTCTATGGCCAATGATGTCATATCCGTGGTATAAGGTCTCATTAACCACGGCTATCAGTCGGGATGTTCATTCAGGGTGCAATCTGCTCAGCTTACAACAGACTGAATGCCATGTGCATGACATGACATCACTTTTTACTGCTCTAATTGCGTTGGTTTATAACTGGTTCATAAGCTCAATAGGGCAGGTTTGGGATATATTGCCTGCGCTATGCTTCATGCCAATCAGTATTCAGGGCTAAAAATACTTAAAATAATTTTCCTTTGTGTACAACCGTAACCATAAATTGTGTGTGATGAGGAGGTTATTGCGGGGAAATGGATGGCTTTATGTATGCTATTGGCATCTGCTTGTCCATAGCCAACTTTATAGGTCACTTTCTAATCTGCCATTAGCATCGCAGTGCGAAATTGACCTCTTCTGATCCTCAAGCTTCCATGTTTATGACCTTGTATCAGATGCTCAAATTGCATCACTATTGAGCCTTTAGAAGGCTTTTACCCTTGAATCTATCAACATTTTGTAAAAGACTAATGGCTATGTCTCATTTCATGTTCAATTACATTTTATGTAGATAGCATATCAGAATGAAATTACACCAGGTTTTTATTTAAAGTCTCTGACAACATTGGCTGCATGCATTGCATATTGGAGTCATTGCGTTACATTTGATGCCTGCTACTAGTAATTAGCTCCATTAACAAAGCTTGCACTACTCTGACAGGGCGTATGAGGTCAGTCGGAGAAAACTCCACCAGATCTTACAATGGCTTCTGGGGAAAGTGTGCCTTCGCCCTCAAAGTATCTGTGACGTCTATTTATATTCATTTTAATAAAGGTGAATATGCGAATGTAGCCTGTTCTGCAAATAAACAAAGACCAACTTAATGGCATTTTATACTATATTTTACATAAAGACCAATGTAGAGTAGTTAATTTAAAATTGAAGTCCATTGTATGAGTTGTCTGAACAATTGCATAGACTTCAGAGAAGACATGCTTATCTGTGCTGGTTAGTGACTCGCTGTGGTAAATGAAAACCAGAGAGCCCACTAGAGAATCGAATAGTGACAGGGATCGATAGTCACTCACTGTAAAGCACAAAGGCCACTGCCAACTAGTGGGAGCCATGATAAGTACTGGCCCATGGGTGGCCCTGTAATGGTTTTGTGAAGATTGTGAGTTTTACTGACACCAGTCCAGAACGCAAACACAACCAACAAGGTCTGTAATCCCAGACTACTACATAACAACCCAGTTTTAACATATGAAGAGAGTAAGCTATTTGATTGTTCTGTGTGTTGATCCCTACTATTAATGGTTCACTATGCGTGTGTGTGTGTTCCAATTCAGATTTACTCTCCTGTATCCAAATGAACATTTCCCCCTATATAGTGGACCGGAGGTGTTGCTAGGATCACAGTACATACGGGCTTTGAACATGAGGAAAATGTCGATGTACACGCTAGCGGCCTACACCTCTACATTGTTATAATGCCCGATCGGAATGATAAATTAATAGATCAGATGTTTTTCATTTTTTATTTGGTCAAGTTGAGATTCTTATAGCCCTGAACGCCCAGGCCTAACTATGTATCTGTAGTGCACTACTGTTGATGAGAGCCTTCTGGGTAAAGAGCAGATCTGGTGCACTTGAAGGGAAAAAGGGAACCACTTGGGATGCACACCAACCCAACTGTTCACAGGTTTCCACAAGCTTTTGTCTCAGCCCTGCTCTCCCGGAGAGTCTTCCTTTCCTATCTGTTCCCATCCTAGGTGCTGATGAGCTGATGAACCATCTCTCTGTGCCTCTTTCTCTCTCCCACTTTGTGTATCTCACTCTCTCTCTGTCCATCTCTGTTTTCTCTCGGTATCCTCGCCAGCTGGGTAAACTATCCGTTTGCTAGATTAGTCTTCAATCAATACATAGAACCAACACAGCTAGCTACATGGGAAACTGAAAACGTATGGCGCATTT
The DNA here is from genome assembly GCA_016801105.1 of Esox niger. NCBI lineage: Eukaryota > Metazoa > Chordata > Actinopteri > Esociformes > Esocidae > Esox > Esox niger. The sequence continues at coordinate 10,960 of JACXGJ010004743.1, forward strand.
TTGGAAAAATGTCTCTGCAAAAGAATTGTCACACATTCAAAAGTGAAGAACTTACTTTATGATTTACTTAATGAAGAATTTAAATAGTAAATGAAACAGTAAACACTACACTACAGGGAGCACAAGTATCCCCATGAACTCATTGACCTAATGTGTGTAGGTTATGCCATGTTCCTGGCTCTATAAACCTAAAGTGACCTCGATCTCTTACATACCTTATTAGCAATTACACCTAAGAAATATCTGCCCTGAATGGGTAAGGGAGTGACATAGCCTGGGTTGACTAGTAAAATATATCCGTTTGAAAACATATCTCTGTATTTTCAAAACAAAAACGCTGTGCTTAGTATGATCTCTCAGTGGTGTGAGTTTTTAGGAGAGTCGGAGGAAACGCGGAAACTGTCTGAGTAGTAATCGCAAAACAATAATGGTCACACCTAAATTGGGTAACAATTTATTTGGATTGATGATGTACAGAGATGGTCATCATATCAACAAACTTTCTTTTGATTAACAGCAGCTTACCACGTTATCGTTTTATGGTTCGATTTATTTATGTAGGCCTGTGGCAGCCAAATACTGATCTGAATTCGAACTATTGTTAGCTATAAAGCAAAGCGTGTCTGTCTTATCAATGGACTTGAATTTGCCGAACATATCATCACAATTACCTATAGGTCTAGCTGCTAAATTGTATTTTTCGCTTGTCAGCTTAATTCTTCAATACGGCCTTGTTGAAGATGATTAGCTAAAACGTTTAAAGGGATGCTACGGTGAATATCCTGAATTAAAAATAGTAAACCTGAATTGGGTTTTAACTGATGTATGTGAATCTAGCATTCATATGGAAGCAGGCTATTACACTTCTTTAGTCTATTGAATATTCTGTGGTTCTCAAGCTCTGACAGGTCGGGTCATGGGAATCGCTGTTTATAGCGCTCTATGATCTGAGGGCTGGACAGAGCCAGACGATGAAAACATTTCACACCAGACCAGCAATGTGCTCGTATTAAAAATAATTTGAAACAACTGGTTAATAATGACCGAAGGAGGATGCAAACCAAGCTCAGTACATGATGTCATCCCTTGAATTAAAATAACCTTTTTTGCCTGCAAGAAAATTGTCAAGGTCGCGCACTACCACGATTTGAATTTCTGCAAGATTATACAATGATTGATTACACATTTGGTGATGTTCGTTATACAAATGTGTATACTAAAATCATAAATGAAATCTTACACCCTTATTGCAAAAAATATATATATAGAATTCCAAGTGTTTTTCAGTTGTCCCGATAAAATAAAAATGTTTCATGTGCAATACATTTTCTTGCAAGATAGAACCATTTTGAGGTCCTTAAACCCCTGTGGAAAATTGTCTACCTGTAAAGAAAATAGATATATCTGGAACTTAAAGTATTTCACCAACATACAAGTGGGTTCCACTTGGAACTTGAAGGGTTCTACCTGGATCCACGTTCCTTGCAGCGACAAATAACGCTTTTCTGACCTTTTTTCAAGAACGTCTCCTTGTAGGGTTATGATCTCAAAATGAATATCGAATTGGCTAAAAAATTGGACCAATTCTGTCTATTGAATTGTATAAATTCACATGCTTTAGCATTAAAAACAACGCTTTATAAAACATATTTATTTAATGTCGTCTGTACCATGGGAGACGGTTAACAATAAATTAGCATGCAATGGTATAGCCATTTTATAAATAGAGTATACAAAAATAAACACGTTTCTGCAATTTATCTGCTATTTAACACAAAATAACCAGTGTAACACCACACATAGTTTGAAACGTCAAATAACAGAAAATACAAGAATTAATGATTTTCAACTGTCTGCACTTTCAATCATTTGCCATATCAAAATGGCGAACCCCCTAGTAAAGAACCCATTGTAGACCAGACTAAAGATCCTACTGTAGACCAGTCTACTGGACATCAGGATCCCAAACCAAATGAGTGAAAACTTGACACTGGCACATAACACCATGCAATGTTACAAATAGCAGATTGTATCTTAATACTGCATTCTTAAACGTATATCTAACCTCGCATCCTAGGACCATTCTGCGCTCACTGGATCTCAGACAGGCCTGTAGCATTTCCCAAATGATCTAATTCATTTACGATTTTCCAGCTGATTGAAGATTGATATTATTGTACATGCTGCTGTTGTTTGGGGGAAATTCCAGTCACATTGATGCGGTTATGCCTAGCTATTCAAAAAGACACGTTTCTGGCCCTTTGTTCAAGGTTGAGGACTTAAATCACTCGCGTGGTTTCTCTCATCGTCTGATGAGCAGTCCGAAGAGTTGTACAGGAAGTTTTCACCTTCATCCTCGTCACTGTCCCTGAAGTCTCTTATTCTGTTACTTTTGGCAGAATCAGTCTTTTGATAATCCGTTTGTTCCTGTCCGTCGGATTTCTCCTGGCCATTTTTGTTGGTTTTCTGTTTCTCGGCTTCCTGCGCAGCTTGCTCTTTGGCCTTCTTGCTCCGTTTCCACTTCATTCGCCTGTTCTGGAACCAAATTTTCACCTGAAAATGGACATTAATAATATTGCTGAGATAATGTGAGACAAGACCTTTTTGGGTACGCGTAAGCGCAATGCGTAATGGAGACATAGCAGCACCTGGCCGTAAAACACACAATTTACATTATATTCATATTAAAATAATTGAGTTGCCTAATATTGGTATTTTCGCACTGGCTAGCAAAAGAAATAAATATTTTTTAGAAAGGTCGCTCTTACCTGCGTTTCCGTCAGCATCAAGGATGTAGCTACCTCAAAGCGCTTTGGTCTCGAAAGATACTTATTAAGTTTGAATTGATGCTCCAGCTCCAGTAGCTGTTGGCTTGTGAATGCTGTCCTTGGTCTTCTGCACTTTCCAAGTAGGTTTGACTGGGCCTGAGCTAGAAAACAACATGCAAAATACATTTAGTTTACTCATGAGATCAAGAAAAGCATGGCAACATGCCTCAAATATAACTACGTAGAAATATGGCCTACCCAACACGAAGGAGTACACGTAAGAGTAGACCTAGACAACTGTAAAAACTTGTTGTATACATATATAAGCCTAGGCGAAATATTTTGCTGCAAATAAGATGTAATAATTGTTCCAAATCGAGAACATATGCATACAATAACATTCATTTGAAATAGATTTAAAACGAATAGGATCAATAATTTCAGGGAACAACTGGGATATTGCCGAGTCTTTAATATATGTAAGCTTTAATTGAAACGGATGTAAATTTGACATAACCTTCATGAAACTTTATATGACTTTCATCTGCATATTCCTATAATATTGTTAGCCAACATCTAATATTACCATTTAATATACATTCAGCGAAAATCTAAGTTATTTGCCACATCATTTTGACAAATTCAAAACGAACAGGAACAAAAAGGCAGTATCTGTTGAGCAAACAGTGTGTCTGCTGTGGGTTTCACACTCCTCCGTGACTTTCCCACTGTCGATTATCTGTCCATTTTATTTCCTCTCTGAGAACCTTTCACCCTCTCTTCTCTCACTCTGTCTTTTCCCTTGCCATTACATGGGAACATTTCTTCAAGATTTTAAAGGCACCAACTCCGCTATTATATAGGCTAAAACGCATTTATTTGCCAAATGGGTAAATCAAACAAAGAAAATCAGCAATTCTTGATTAGCGTTTCTTAACAATGTAATCTTAACGCAGATGACACACAATTTAAAAAGATAAGCAGGTATACTCACAATACTCACAATTAAAATCTGGCATTTTCGGTAGCATCATTCCTGCGGTGGAGACTCGCAGCCAGTGGTCGAGCTGAAATGTCCCGGCAGAGAGTTTGAGAGAGTCGCTTGGATGGTGGTGATGCGACCCATGCGGATATGAGTAGGATAGGGCAGGGTGCTGCCCTAGGGAGTAAGTATACATAGGGTGGCCATAGAGAGCTTGGGGAGGTAGCCCTGCACTGCTCTGTGGATTTAATCCAACCATACTGTGGGGACTGTTCAAGAAGCCGGGTTTAGGAATCAAGCCACAGGAGGAAATCCTCGGTGGAGATGGCGTCTCAGTCCGTAAAGAGTCGGCATTCATTTCTGAAGTTGGTACACTTCCTGACGACGAAATGGAAGAGGAGGATAAAGAAGTCACAAGCGCCAATGGAGATGTCTGCACCTTCGGCGGATCAACAGCCAGAAGCGCATCGATGCGAAAATTTTTAGATTTTTCCATTTCAACCGGTGTTTCCACGTCGTTTGCAGACGTTGAACAGGTGTAGGCTGTCTAACCGATGTAGAAGCGTCTGTCGTTCCACCTTTCGAAGTTATGATCTAAAGTGTGAGCGGTGATTCTTTACATAACACTTAATACCTATTGGATAGGGGATTGGTTCCACCCGTTTGACATTCGTCTGTCCCATTGGTCAATGCAAGTCGTGTTTACAGTGTGTTGTGTTGGCACATTGCATACCTCTCCAAGAAATTACCCATCCCACTTTGATATAATGGGGAACTCGTGAAAAGTTCAAGTTGAAAAAAATTTATTGAATGGGTTCTATATTCAATCAACAAAAAACATTCCCAATTTAGCTTACACATATCATTTTCTCGAGAGTTTTTGGCTCATCGCTATTTATATGTAGGCATGTTTCATTAAAATCCAAGTTATGAACTTTTTAATGTAACATTATAATAACAATAGTGTAATCACAATAATGGACAAAATGCTTTTTCCATGTAAATACATGATTTTCCCCGACAAATGAAAAGGTATACATGTACAGGTATTCTGTTCTTTTTGCCTTTAGCTAAAATATGGGCCAGTGGATTTCTTCAGGTCCAAGCGTGTCATTCGAAATGTTATTTGGGGGAAAATGTAGCCTCACAATTGAACCTGTTAAGTTAAATCTGGACCAAAACACACTTTTTGTATGAAACATAAATGCGATAGAGTATGAAAATATATACGCGCCATACTACTAGTCGCTGTGTGTAGGAGCGTCACCTTAATCACGAACATATTAATGCAATGGTAACGTAACAAAAAAAAGGTTTCCTATGCAGATATTTTAGTAGCACAAATAGGAAATATAACCAAAAGCAATTTACGCAATCCATTCACATGATGATCATGCACATACTTTCAAGTGGAAGTATACATTCGCATATGATTATGCCTTATGCTACTACACTAACCCGAGTGTATCCATTGATGAAATAGAACTACATGCCTATAACATTTGCCGATAGACTATGCTTAATGTCTTTCCCACAGCAGAAATAATTGCAGGCATAATAAAACAGCTGGAGGAATTTGTTTGGATTAAAAGAATTTAGGCCTACGATTACAATGGGCATTGGAACATGTATTATACAAAACATTTTTACGAAATGTTTGACTTTGAAAGTGTATTAAACCGCAACTAAATCTTATTGGGCTGATTTAGCGGACAAAGGTAAGGCCTGGTGCGGGACTGAAATACCAGGCAAATCTATGTCCTCGTAACTGGCATTTTAGGTTAAGATTGTATCATTGTATCATTATTTCATCTTCGACAAAAAACCTTCAAGGCCATATTTTGCAACTGAAAGTGAACTTACTTTCATCGAATGAGACGAAAATGCGTGAAATAGAAAAAGGTGAATTGGTCATATGCCCAACACTGAGTGCGCAATTATGAAGCATTGCTATAATTATTAGAGCTACACTCATGTAGACCTAAAGATACTGTGTATGTAGCCTAGCTCTGCAATGGTTGTCTTTTGGTCTAATAAGCCACTTAAAGTTAATGGAGGAAGAGGTCAAAATGAAAATTATTGACACCCTGTTGCCCTTAACCTGTCTCCCAATAAAGCTGATTAGTTTTTGTCAATTCATCAGCTAACCACTCTCTTGGGACCGGGGCAGACGTTTATTTGCTCTGGGGAAATCAACAAGTCACGGGGTAGTTCCAAGTAAAGGATCACCGTTTAATAGGAAACCTTGATGATATCATGACCGATTACGGAATAATAGCTGAGTCTGAGAATGATGTGTGGCATCATGTAATGGGAGTCCACGTGCACTACAAAATTAGAAGGCCTAAACTTAAAAGCTAATCAAATAATGGCATCGGGGTAATCTTGATATGGCTTTTCTCGCTTAGGCCTCAGATAATTTTCGCCTTTTGACATTAAGAACATTAATTAATTTGCCTTTTTTACAATAGGCTTCGAGATACCTTAAGAAAACGTTTTGGCAGTCACATTTAGTCATTTTCTAAAATGTATTAACAACATCTGTGCATTCTGAATCACAATAACACCTAGATCTTATTCTTTTTTTAATATCTTAACAGCTCCACACCGTTTGATATGGGGTTTGTCCCCTCCGCCGTTTTAATTTCATTAAGGGACCATATGAATATTTCTATTAAAGTCCCAATGAAATATGAAGCCATTTAGTATTGGCCTGCACCAATCACGGAGATTTATCGCCCCTTTTCATCACATCAACAGGAGGGAAAATTTATATGGCACCCTGAGATGGAAGCGGACCCTAAAACCCCAGTCTTTCCTGAAAGCTGTTAATTTGCGCCCTAATTACTTTAACAATTAACTGAAATACAAATCAAAATGACAAATCGAGTTTATATATTAATTATCCTCGGTAAATGTGTTCATTATGAAAAGGCAATTTAAGAGGACCTGCACTGTCTCTTTTATTGCAATAAAAACATTCAATTAAAATGGCACAAATGACCACCGGCCTGAAATGTATTAGACTGCTTTTAAACACATTTGTGGCTCATAATCATTTTGGCAATTTAATTTGTTAAGGAAGCCATCCTTGGAGAATATTCCTCTCGGAAAAAGACCTTGGATTATAGACTCCATTATTAGATATCATTAGTTGTGATATCACATTCCTTCAAGACGTAATTGCATATGATTTTTAGACGGCTGAGTAGAGAACTCATTTCCCTGCAACACGGGCGGTATGTCTAAATGTCCTTCATGAAATAGAATATTGCTGGCTAATTTGCTGAGGACGTGCTATCAATTTTGTTAGGCTGCAGAGCACAGCCTATTGATAACTTTTACCAATGTCCTTCAGCTTAGTACCATTAACCACTCAACACCGTAACTACGCTTAACGCAGGATAATTTCCCTCTGGAGTAAAATACCAGTGTTTTTAAAGTTTCTCATATAAAAGAAACCAACTTCATTGATGGACTAATAATTTCTCATTCAATTATAGCAAATTATTCCAAATGTGAAACTCATTTGTATTTAAAATTCAGGCTATATTATCGATTTTAAGAATGTATAGTTGTTGTTAAAATGCATTCTTATTAAAACTATTATTGTAATTAATACTGCTATCCTTATTGTTGTTATTGTTGCTGATCAAATTGTCAACTCGTTTTAGGCACTGCTGAAATAGGTTACTTCTTTAAAAATGGAAAAGTTGGATTTTCAATTAACATTTAATGTATTTATTTAACCCAACAAAAATATTGAATTCCATGGATGACATTCAGTTTTCTTTTTTGTTTTACGACTTCTTGTATATTAGATGACATGACCGTTCTTCACGACATGAGACAATGATTGACGACCTGAAGTGTTGTCGAGGTAATAATCTCAGTCTGTTTCCAATTAATATATTAGAATATATTCATTGTGCTCTTGCCAAAGTGTTATGCAACGTGTTCATTATTTAATACAATTGGGTTACTTGACAAAATATGATTGGAATCTGTCTGTTGGCATCCATTGTAAAATAAAAACACTCAAAACAGCATGATTGTGCAATGAAACCAAAACCAGTAATACACTCCACCCAACCTGAGATATATGTATTTGGAGGATCTTTGAAGTAAATATTTGAAACAACGAACTAGTTCTTAATTCTGAATATGTGTGTTATTAAGAAAACATTGTTGGGTTTTCAGTGCAAATGGTTCAGCCTAATTATTAATAGATTCATATTTTTTGTGAAATTACACCCCTTGAATGGAACTTATAGAAAAGGGAGTTGAAGTGGGACTGCTCCAAAAATATATTCTAAAACCATATAACTTATCATGATGTATAATTTAGTCAATATCTTTTTCAAATTACCAAAATGTATATTATGCTCAAAACTTGTTTTTTATGAGAATGACTAAATATATAGTGACAATTGGGCGCTTGATCTATTTGGAGGTCTAGTTTTAATATCCTAACATTTTCAATCATGTCACATTGCACTTTTTTTAGAAGATTGTCTGTAAAATGTCCAGTTCCTGCTGATTCAGCGTATTAAGCACTGTTTTCAACCATGCCTGCCAAAAGGGATAATGCTGCCAAATGGTTAGGTGCAATAATCCATGTTAATTATGAAAATATTCAGAGAGAATTGAACTCCTTCTGCAGTGGACAGAGATTGAAACACAATAACAATGTTTAAAAGCTTTAGTGAGGGAAACAACCACAAAAGATAAGGTATGTATTAAGTATAGTTTTCAACATTTTCATAAATGAGGCAGAGCAGAGTGTCCAATAATGTGTAATGTTCTGACATGCTGATATTAATGTTATGATTAGAAGAGGAAAGTCTCTGAATAAAATAATAATTTAGCAGCACTTCATTCATACCTTGATTTATGAGTTAAATGTGAATCAGGAAACACATTTTTTGGACAACAGTCCATAATATAGTGTGGCCTCTGGGATATTTATTGAAGGGAGTAAAAGATGTCTGGTGTGAGTCCTGTGGTTTAAAATCCATTAATTATAATTTGTAGGTTATATTATTGATAAGTGTAACAAAATGCTTGAAACTAATACTTGTTTATTACTGTCCATATCTCTGTGGCAAACTTTCAGTAGGCTATCCCTTTAGACACAAAAATGAACAGTTTAGCCATATGTCCCCGATGCACCAATAGCTTCAAATTGATCTTTACCTCTGAGGATTGGTATCCATTGAATTATTTATGAATTCATTTGAAAGAGGGGGAAAATTGTTATTTCCATTATATATAAAAAGATAGATGATTTCATCATCAATCAGTATAAATGTATATCAAACAATTGACAAAACACCATGAATCTAAATATTATTCACTTTTGTCATATTATATCTCAAACATAAACTTTTCATTTGGACTATTTGATTGCTGCAAGTACATGCACAAAATAATAAAAACCAAACTATAGATGAACCCCAACTCCTATGGGGATTTTTGGAAGAATTTCTTTGGAAGAATATTTTAAGGTTGTTCTAGGAACCTTGGGTATTTTAGAATCCTCACTGCTTTGAAATTCATATTCAACAATGTGTTTTTTCAAGGTTTTCCTAAGTGGTTGCTGTAAATAAGAAATGTTGCTGATACATTAAAAGATTTTCATAAAAGAACCCAGGAAAGTGCAATCAATGGATGTGACAACACAGAGCTCAATTATGGTTGAACAAACATTAGGGAATACAGGACCACAAAATCACACTGAGCTGCTGCAGATTATGAAAATATAATTTCAGTAAGCTTGATCAAATTTGTATACACTCAATATATCTCAGCTAGCATTACTTTCTCCTCCATTTTGGATTTCTGCTGCTAAACACAACAAAATCAAAATGGAATGCTATTGTTTTGGGGTCAAGAGGTCAGTGATGGTGGCCGTCAAAGTTGAAAATATTTAAACTTCTCTGGGCATTGCGCACAGGATTGAGCTACGTCTATGGTAGCACGATCTCTAGCTTGGGCGCAAATCCAGTGCCCATAGCAAATAAGTGACAGCCAGCACCGGTCATGTGTAGGACTTTAGAGATGTAAATAATTGACATGTATATAACTGTGAATGTATCTAAGCCTTTTGGTGCATGATTATTGGGCAAAATGTTACATGAGTTTTGTTGGAAAATAATTAAACCATAATAATTTGAATCAAATATTGAAATCCAAAGACCCCTTATTACTGATACATAATAGGATACATAGGAAAAAGTTTTCATAGGTCAGTAACACTCAAACATGATGTATGTATTGAAACAGACCTTAGGCATGTGTATACACAACCCATGCCGTGACACATTGAAAACAACTTTATACATGTTTTATAATTATAATAATATCATAGTTACATTGTGCCCTGTGTTACATTTTGTCCCAGTCTCCCTAAAGTTTGTTTCGATGCCAACAATACGTTTTTTATGTGTGTTCAGAGAAATGTACGTGTCATGCTTTCAGCTCAAAAGCAAAATATATATGTATTATTATTTACTAATTAAATGTCATTTCTGTAATTCAAGTAGGAGTGATACTATCACTGCAGATATCCCATGAAGCATCTTCAAAAAAATAAAGTGTCATGCTTCCACTTACAGATCTACACCTTACTTTATACATTAACAAACTGCAATGGATTTCCATGAGGATCATTTCTGTCAAAAGCTCTCTATTTTGTGTTCAGTGGTAATGTAGTGACTTGGCATTCCTGACAGACAGTACATTATGCTTATTCATTTTTTTTAATTACCTTTTTGGTCCAGTGGGCTTAAATAGGTTAGATTAGATGTAGTTGCTACTTCTTGTAGTCCTTCCATTTTTCAATGTTGGATGTATCTTTGACAGAACAGAGTGTTTTATTATGTTTTGAAATGTGTAAAGTCCCTATCCTGTGGATGTCTTTACCTGGTGCTAAGGCAAAGCAAGGAAATATTTACAAGCACAAAATATTTGGTCATGTTGAGTGACCTTGTTTTATATCCACTAGGCCTACCGTGGCAACTCTAAACTGCTTCACCTTTGGTAAATTGCTCACATAATGACATTTTTCAACTGTGAATACATTTATGCATGTTCATGGATGTGTTTAAGAATAATATAACTGCAGCCATGAATAAGTCAACTAAAACTAGTTTTTGTTGTGTCATTATTGTAACTCACTATTACAATCTAATAATAAAAGTGCTTGTACATATAGGGTGGCATTAATGTGGAAACTTTGACCTTATGGATTGTGAAATGTGACTCATCATATATATGCAAATTAAATTCTGAACAAGATGCTTTAGTTCTGGTTTCATTGGCAAGTGGCTAATGTCTTGGTTATGTCATTTTATTTATGTTGCATACCATATGTCTACGTATATAGAGCATTTGGATATTGTTATTGGATACATAGTTCATTTTATGGTGTATATACTTAATTTAGAATGGTTTAAATCAAATGTTTGCTTAAATGTATACTAAGGATGAAATTGTATGTAATGTTAAAAAAATGAAAAACGTAAACATCTCATGTACACAAGCATTCAGACCCTTTATTCATTACTATGTAGAAGTGTCTTTGGCAGTCATCACAGCGTTGAGTCTTTTTGTACATACCTGCTTTGCACCCTTGGAATTAAGCAGTTTCTCCCATTTTTCTTGTAAATCTGCAAACTGCTGTCTTCAGGTCTCACCTCAGATGTTCAGTCGGGTTCATGTTTAGGTTAGACCACTCAAGGTCTTTCACAGACTTGTCTTGAAGCCAGTCCAGTGTTTTTTGGCTGTGTGCTTTGGGTCATTGTTGTGCTGAAAGATGAATATTTGCTCCAGGCTGAGGTCCAGTGTGCTCTGAATCAGGTTTCCTTCAAAGATCTGTCTGTATTTTGTTCCACTCATCCATCCCTCAAACTGGACCAGTCTCCCAGTCCCATCACCATGCTTCACCAGTATTAGCCAACTGATGAGCTGTACCTTGTTTTCATCAGATATAGCGCTTGGTTTTCAGGCCTTAAATTAGAATTTGGTCTCATCAAATCAGATAATATTTTTTATCACGCTCTCAGAGTGCATTGCTCTCAGAGTCCAACCGAATTGAATGCATGCTGCTAGGATAGTTGTCCTTCTGGGAGATTCTCCAATCTCTACAGAGAACCTTTGATGCTCTGTTAGTGGCCACTGTGTTCTTGGTCACCTTCCTGACCATTGCCTTTCTTTCCTGGTTACTTAGTATGGCTAGACAGCTAGCTCAAGAAACGTCTTCCAGTTCACAATAATGGAGCCCACCTTGCACCTGGGAACTTTCAATGCTTTAGCAATTTATTTTTCTAACCATCCCCCAGATCAATGCCTCGCCATACTAATATACTCATACATACTGTCAGAGGTCTAAGGAACGTTTCATGCACTTCAAGGCTTGGTAACACAATTGAACCAAATTGCACCAAGTTTAATTTGAAGTATTGTTGCAAAAGGTCGAAATACTTATGTACATTAAATCATAATTTTGATTTAATGGGCACACATTTCATAACATTTTTTTTTTGCTTTGTCATGATTGTGTGTAGATTTATGGGGGAAAAGCAATTGATTATTATGTCTATAAGACCACAAAATATATAGAAAATGAAGAAGTCTGAATACTTTCCGGGGACACTGTATTTTCTCTCTTCAAGTTGAAATTTGACTAGCAGCAGGTCTGTGGTTTATGCACTATAAAAAATGTTCATCAAAATGTGCAATCGCTAATATCTGCTTCCTGTTGCACCCCTACCAAGCTAGAAGAGGATGTCAGTCGGTGTTTCGCTGACATTGAATTCTGCGAATAGAATTTGACTATTGAAACGATTGTCCAATCCGATTTCAGTATTCCAAAGAGGCGGATGTAGCCTACAGTTTATGTTGTATTTCTGGAAAGAAGGGGAGAAGGACCAAACCAGACACTTTGTTAAATGTAATATCGCACAAACGTCGTATGTACTATTTCATTTCTGTTAGTCATATCATTCATCATTGGTGATTAACATACAATGAAATAATTTTTGTCCAAACTATTTATAGTGTTAGAACAAAGATGTCATGATTAGCTAGCTACGTTTTAACTAGTTAAGGCTAGCTGAAACAAGGCGACCTGCCCCCCGTGTAGCCATCTAGCTGACATTTGCTAACTGGGCTGGTTGCTATTAGGTAGCTGTATTGGCAACAGAATAATGTAAGTGTTCCAAATTATAAAGTAACTGGAATTGACTGTATATCTTATCTTTTAATTCTGAAGTAATAGCAGACAGACCACTAAGATTGAGCGATTTAGATTTATAGCAAGCTGCTGAGTCATTAGCTAGCTAACGCGTACCTAGCATGCCACATATCGTTATCTAGTTGTGTAGCTAACCTGCAGTAGCAAGTCAGTTAGCCTGGCCAGCGTTTAGTTCGGTGCAATGAAAACCAAAACAGTGGCGTTTGATAGCTAACTTGGCGACAAATAAACTCGGTGAATGGTTGACAATGTAAATACCTTGGTAATGCACTTAAGACGCATCTACAAGACAGCAGCAGGAGATTTCCCCAAAAGCTGCTGAGTTTGGTTTTGCCAACTAAAGAGGCTCTGCTGATGTCGGCTAACTAGCGGAACTGCCTTGGATTTGTATCATTGTTTAGCTTGTAAGTTACTGCCTGTTAGTAAGCCAGATGTTTTCCTTAAGAACTATTCTCTATATTAAAGGTGTCGCTAACTCTTTGATGGGACTAGCTGCACGTTTATCTAACGTTTTTGGTTAGCTATCTCACCTCGAGCTGCCAGTAACAGACCTCTAGCTAGCAATGTGAATGTTTTTGTTTTACTTTCTTTTTCAGATTTCTGTAGCATCCACTTTGTAAAGACCTGAATTTTATCCTTCATCGATGGTTAGAAAAATCTAAACATGAGCTTCAGCTTTGAGGGAGATTTCAAAACAAGACCCAAGGTGTCTCTTGGGGGAGCGAGCAAAAAGGTATAAGCATTAACAGAACATGATTTTGCCTACTGTGTACAGGGCTACTGTGCTCTTTCTATAGCTCGTTAGCTAGCTACTTGAATTTGGCCATGTCAAAACAATTTTATATACTTTGTCTTTCAGGAGGAAAAAGCATCTCTCCTACACCGAACACAAGAGGAAAGGAGAAAAAGAGAGGTAGTCCTTTTTGTGAGGAAAAACACAAGATCTAAAATCATCCAACGTTGTATGTGAACCTCACAAAGCTGAACTGTACATGAATCATTACTTATTTCTGTGTGTTTATTTACTGTTTTTAACTTCAATAAGGATGAAAGACGAAGATTGAAGAATGCAATTGTCATTCAGTCATATATACGAGGATTCCATGACCGAAAACAGCAAGTATGTCTATCACCTATCCTACAACTGATTCAATGGCATGCTGTTTCTCTTCTATATCTATGAGCAATCACTTTTCCAAATCCTTTTATTGCTGCTTGCGATGCCTTGGATACATAAAGTGAAAGTCAGAATAACTGCTTTGTAGATTTATAACAAAATATTATATTTTTAAAACAACAGCACCAAACCAGCTTCATTAGAGCTTTATAAAAAATAATTTATTTATATATATTACTCACTCCCCTTTCTTTGGTGTAGAGCTGGCCCAAACACTTTTTGTTTTAAGCTGGTTGTTGTAGTTCCTAATTAGAGAGTATGAAAACCAGAAGTGTTTGAGCCTTCCAGGACTGGAGAGCCTTGACGGTGAGTAAGGCTTTGTTGGCAGGTAGGCGGTTGGCAGGTTGATGCTGTTCAGTACATGATTAAAGTAAAGCACCAATATATTGCTTGGGAGTCTAATAAATGAGGTTGTAAATCCCAGACCGGTGCATCATTTGCTGTCTCCTGCCATTCGGGATGATGCAGGAGACACTTTCAATGACTGAACATTTTGAATGAAGCTTAGCCTGGGAATGTCAATGCAGTTAAACTTGAAGACTAGGAGATCTAGCTCGCTAGCCCAAAACACAGAGAATAGCTAGCTGGAGGAAGAATGTCATCTCATTGGATGAGGGTGGTCTTTTTCCCTGTATTGTTGTTTGATAGAACTGGTACTTTCCCAAGAGTGAGACTATGAGGACTCTGGTATTTACAGCATTGCAGTAAAAATAGTGAATTTTATGTCTGTAGTTAATGCTTTCTTTTCATTCATCAACTGCTTGTGAATGGCTGATTTACATATAGACTTACGGTACATCTGATTGGCTGTAGTAACAGTCTGTGTGGAGTTCAAGACACGTTGTGCACTGACTTTCTACTTCATATGGCTGTAGAATTTTCTCAATTCTATCCCAAACGTTCCAAAAAAGTATATTCACCATATTCTCACAGAATTCCTCAGGGAGAACAGATTTGAATAAAATTAGATGTTTCTAAAATGCTGTCAGTCTCCCATTAATTGTAGTCCATTAATTGCAGTCCATTGTGTGCTGTGCATAGTGTGTAAGGGGTGGAGTTGGAATTTGCTACAACATTTGAAATGCACACATTAATGTTATATATAGTGTAATGAAGTTGTTGTAGTAATAATGTAATTGTTCATATAGCACTCGTTTCTATTTGACCTCTGTCCTGGTTTGTTTTTCCCAGTATGCCATACAAAGGGGCAACTTTGACCACTGTGTCTGTCAGGCACAGGCAGGAGGTGGGCCGCCAATTTCCGACGCTGCAAGCCTCAGCCTCTTAACTAGACAGCTCCTATTTTTTTACAGACAGAGTGAGGATTCACAGAGATTGGTGAGCACCCGTGTTTGGCAAACGTGTTGTTTGAACCATTGAAAACCCAGTGTCAAATTCGACATGCGGGTGAAGAGTTGTCATGAAATGCGTTTGTCTCGGCAGATCTGGATATGTCAGAACCTAGTGAAACACAATGGGCAGTTTGTGAAGCTGCTAGCCGGGCCGGAGAGACAGACCTGTGTCTTTCAGATTAAGAGGGTTCTGGGCTTCTGCTGCAGGTAATGGGTCAACATTCATTTGGGATTATGTTTCATCATTGGAAATAAGTTTCACTCTGGGGTTTTCTAAGTTCGGCACCCTGCCTCCTAATTTCTCTTTAACAATTAGTAGGAACATTTCCAAGCTGGCTCAACAACAAGCTCCACGGCAACTTTACCCTAGACCTGTGAGTTATGCACCAATCAGAGGTTACTAATCCGCTATTACACAAGCTCTCTATCTTTCCTTTAGGCTTCTGCAAGCCTGCAAGGATGACAGTTTAAATGTTGCCGTTCCAATGAGGATGCTGGAGATATTTTCTTCAGAGAGAACTTATTCTCCTGTCCTCCAAGATGTTCATCTTGTAGAATCGTTAATCGAGCAGATTTTGCACTATATGGTTCAGAAAGGTAGGTAGTGAGATTTCGTCGCTGCTGTTTAAGTGCATTCTACCATCATCTCCCCCTATTCAAACCCAGATTCCAATTGGCCCATTCACTCCCTCCCCACTATAATTCTTCCGGTGCTGTAAATGTCTGTTGGACTCAGGGTTTTTTGTTTATCCGTACTTATTGTCCAGAATTTTGTTGTCTTGTCTCATGTTTCAAAACCCGAACGCATTGTATTTCCACTCTGCTGCTAGGAGCTAGGAACATGTAATGGACCCTGCTTTCACGTCTGCTTGACTTTGTATGCAAACAGTGATGTGATTTCTCTTTGTCAGGATACTATCGGTCACTGTATATTCTGGTGAATCACAAGCTTCCATCCAGTTTGGAGTACAGTAACGCCCCGTCAGGATCCCACGCCATCCCTTTGGCAAGCACATTGCTGGAGCACACGCTGAAGCCCCTGCACTTTACCTACTCCTCCTGCACAAAAGGCGCAAGGTAGAATACGCCACGGGTTTCCCTAAATCTAGGACCTGCTTTACGCAGTCAAGCCTAACTTCAACCCTCCAGGTGACGGAGATGCTATACTGGCCTGAAATTAGTGTCTGGGGGCACTGTTTACAAAAGCTGAACAGATTCACCAGGGGAGTGAAACGTGCCCACACACAATAAAAACACACACTCAATGCACAGACAGACACAGACCCAAACTGATTTTACTTTCAAACCGAGGACCGGAAATTTAGTACCATTACAAATAAAGGTTCCCTAACATTGATCTAACTCAAATTCTGAGTTTAATTGGAATCCTTATTCAAACCCAAATCCAAGTGAGATGAAACTTCTTGTCAAAGTGAGGACCACCCAAATGTCCTCACTTCATGTTAAGTAACCTTCAGTCCTCAAGAGATAGTAGGGAGGGAGGGAGGGAGGGAGGGAGGGAGAGAAGGCCCTTCGTGCTGATGTCAGACCACCTCAAAGTGGGAAAGCTCAAATTGAGGGGACCACAAGTGGAATGCCTTTGTCTGTCTGTTGCGTACACTGTTAAAATTGTCCAGTAAACTTGTAATGTAAATTTTGGCCAGTTGTTTGTCCTTGGAGTTGGTGGGGACAGCATAATTGCTTTACCAACTTGTTTACAACGAGCAATAAAACCGACCCAGACTCTGTAGTACAGAATATCAACTATTTGCTCTCAATCTGAGACATTCTTAATGACAAACGAGGGCGGTGATCGTTTCTTTTTGAAGGAAAGCAAGGAGCGGCTGTGAGAAACTTATGTACACAGTTGCTCCAACAGCTAATCATCTGGTCGAGCCACCAGATGTGTGACTGACTCAGTAAAACAGCTCTGTTTGGCAAGACAACATTGGGACACATATAGAGCTGAACGGGGGAAAGACGTACTCTCTCAATCACTCCATTGTTCCTGTTTTGGTAATGAGTTTGAAGGATCGCTTTACTCAGTAACTGACTTTTGACCCAACTTAACGGACTATATTTTCAAAGCTTGAACGCTGACATTAATTTAGGATTGTATTTAGCGTTTTAATTAAATACTTGATTATAACTGGAAAAGATTTTACAGAACATAATCCCTTTGAAGGGAAATTTAACTGCTGGTTAAATTTAAGTCCACCCAGCCCTGTTAAAATGCCCGGTGTTTGTGATAAAAACAAAAATGAGACACAGATAAATCATGTCAGAACTTTTTCCACCATTTAATGTGACCGATAACGTGAACAATTCAACTGAAAAACAAACTGAAATCTTTGACTAAAACAAACCTTACAATAACCTGGTTCCATAAGTGTGCACACCATTAAACTAATACTTTGTTGAAGTACCTTTTGATTTTATTGCAGCACTCAGTCTTTTTGGGTAGGAGTCTGTTAGCATGGCACATCTTGACAAGGCAATATTTGCACACTCTTCTTTGCAAAAGCACTCCAAATCTGTCAGATTGCGAGGACATCTCCTGTGCACAGCCTTCTTCAGATCACCCCACAGATGTTCAGTTGGACTCAGGTCTAGGCTGTTGCTGGGCCATTACCGCAACGTTAATCTTCTTCTGGTGAAGCAATGCTTTTGTGGATTTGGATGTGTGCTTTGGGTCGTTGTCATGCTGAAAGGTGTACTTCATTTGCAGCTTTCTAACAGGCGCCTGATGGTTTTGGGCCAAAATTGCCTGGTATTTGGAACGGTCCATAATTCCCTCCTCCCTGATTAAGGCCTGGGTTCCAGCTGAAGAAAAACAGCCCCAAAGAATGATGCTGCCACCACCATGCTTGACTGTGGGTGTGGTGTTCTTTGGGTGATGTTTTTTTTTCCAAACAAACCTTTTGAATTTATAGCCAAAAAGTTCAACCTTGGTTTCATCAGACAATTTTCCCACGTGTTTTTGGGAGACTTGATGTTTGTTTTTGCAAACTTCAGCTGGGCTTGAATGTTTTTCTTTGTAAGAAAAGGCTTCAGTCTTGCCACCCTACCCCATAGTCCCTTCATATAAAGAATACGGGAGATTGTTGTCACATGTAGCTCACAGCCAGTACTTGCCAGAAATTCCTGCATATCCTTTGTTGCTGTTGCTGTTGCTGTAGGCCTCTTGGAAGCCTCCCAGACCAGTTATCTTCTTGTCTTTTCATTTTGGAGGGACGTCCAGTTGTTGGTAATGTCTCTGTTGTGCCATATTTTCTCCACTTGAGGATGACTGTCTTCCCTGTGTCCCATGGTATATCTAATGGTTTCGATATTATTTTGTACCCTTTTTCTGACCTGATATCTTTCAACAATGAGATCTCTCTGATGCCTTGGAAGCTCTCTGCGGACCGTGTCTTTTTCTCTGAGATGCAACTAAGAAAATGTCAGAAATCCTCCTAGAACAGCTGCACTTTATTTGTGATTAATCAGAGTCACTTTAAATGATTGCAGGTGTGTAATGCCTTATATATAACATGAGTTTGAATGTGATTGGGGATGTGGCTGTTTAGAATTAATCAGTTACCAGAGGGTGTGATCCATTATGCAGCCAGGTTATTGTAAGGTTTTCATTAAGTCCATTAACATGTTGTATGTGCCATCAAAATTGTGAATTTCCTTACACAAGACAAACACAAGAGTTTTAGAATTTGTAGAAACTGCCATCTACATTTCATGATTGTCAGCATACAACAATTTCCTAGTGTTTTTCAGAAATGTGAAACAAACATTGTTTTGTAATCTCAAAAAGACTTGCTAGCACTAATGAACATAAAAACAGCACCCATTTTATTAGCATCACTATATAGGGAATTTGCGCAGCTCCACTCAAGCCATTTTTCTCTGTGGTCCCACAGGCAGTTTGTGTTTGCGGCCTTCACTGAGGAGTTCATCTCGGCACCGTTCACCGAGCAGATCTTTCACTTCTTTATTCCGGCGCTGTCTGACCCTTGTCTCCGCTTCCCCTTTGAGGCCTTCCTGGGCTCCCTGCAGGCCACCGTAGTCTCCTCGGCAGCGGCGCAGAAGCAGGCGCCATGGCTCTTCTACTTTGTCCTCTCGGCTGGGGAGACCTGCCTGGGTAAGAAGTTGCCAGGAAACTCCTTTTCTCTGCCCAACATATTCCCATAGGGCTCTTGTAACACAGTGTCCATGCAGCTAATAGAATGCCATTTGGGACATAAACTGGGTGTAGAGTGTGTGGTAAACTGTATTTTTCTGTACGTCTGCAGACACCAGTGTCAGGAGTTGTTAGAAATGACCAGAAAAAATCTATGGGAATAGAGATTGTGTATGAGGTAAAGGTCTATGTGTGTGTGTGTTTAGGATCACTATCAGAGGCGGGCCTCCATCTTTACCTGCGAGCTCTGCAGACCCTGCTACCTCTCCTACCAGTGTCAGAGAGCACCAGCAGGCCAGAGGTCCTCAGTGACTCTGAGGATGAGGAGGACAACAACATTCAGGCTCCAAACACACAGGTAGCTTGCTAACACAAGACACTTTGTTAGTTTTCCCTACTGTAATTAACTGTCATTTTCTTTTCAGTATTTCTCTATTATAATCACTAATATTTTGGTTACCTCATTATTATGAAAACCTGCTTTTCAGATTACTTACGTAGTATACATAGACTATGTCAGGTTATCTTACTGTTATAAACCGGTTGATATGTCAGTGTATCTCGCTGTTATCAACAGGCTGATATGTCAGTGTATCTCGCTGTTATCAACAGGCTGATATGTCAGTGTATCTCGCTGTTATCAACAGGCTGATATGTCAGTGTATCTCGCTGTTATCAACAGGCTGCCCCGTATTCACAACACGTTGCAGTGGAATTGGGTTCTGGTCCACCCTCAGCCATGTAACCTTTTCATAATCAAATGGCAAACTGATCCTGAGTCTCACTTACTCTTCATGAATACGGGGACCTGTGTCCTTCAAGAAGGTCCCTCTGACTTATTGCATGTAAACCCAATGGTTGCAGGACGATAATTACCGGATATCAGTGCAACTGATCACGGAGGAGTGTGTCCACAAACTGGACACCAAGCAGCAAACCAATGCGCTGCTCAACCTGGTGTGGAGGGATTCGGCCAGCGAAGAGGTCTTTACCATGATGGCCTCCATCTGCCACACTCTTATGGTGCAGCACCGCATGATGGTTCCAAAAGTCAGGTTAGTGGACTTCATTGGATCAGTAGTTTTGAACGGATTCCTACAATTTCTGGTTTAAAGTAGTGCTCTTTGAAAAGAATAGGTCGCCATTTGGGTCGCATATCTAGTTATGTGAAAAAGTCTGTACATGTAGCCTTTTTTCCACATACTTGGACATACGGATATGTATACTTCAGCACTAACAACATATAAAGCCTAACCTAACTGAACTAGCAATGCTGAAGGATTATATTTGGCAATACTTCATTTATTTTTATTTATTTTATTTCCTAGTGCAGAATGTCAGTACACCCTAAGTTACAGGAGCTGGTGTTGCCCGCTTAGGCTGAAATAACTACCTTTAGCCATTTCTTGTGACTGTCAATCAGTCTCTTAGAGTTGGTCATTCCATAACCCCCACATGTATTATTTTTGAGCCATTTTGTTGTAGCTTTGTTTGTGTGTTTGTAGGTCCCGGTCTTGTTCAAGATTCATGTGTAGTTAAGCTTCAGCTTTTCACAGTGGCCATATATTCTCTTCAGAAACTCTGGAATATTATGGAATTCATTATTGACTATGATGGCAAGTTGGCCAGGCCCTGAGGCAGCAAAGCAGCCCCAAACCAGAATGTTTTCTCCACGTTCTTCTGTTAAAAAAGAATTGTTTCGTTTTCGCCGAACATGGCATCTGGCATTGATGCCAAACAACCTCCCCTTTGACTCATCTGATGAGAGCACATTGTTTCAGTAGTTTTGATATTGTTTTTTGAGCAGAGGCTTCGTTGTTTCTAGACTCCCATGTGGGCTGGGTTTGTGCAGTCTCTGACCGTTGACTCATGCACTGACAATGTCTTGCTGTTACCATGGGGTTCTTAGAGACTTCTATGACTAGCTTTAAGTCAGCTCTTGTTCTCAATTTGGTTGATTGCCAGTGGTCTGGACTTTACTCCATTTGTAGATTATTTGTCAGACAGAGAAATGATGTCCTTCAAATTGCTTGAAAATGGCTCTTAAACCCTCCCTGACACATTGGCAGGAATAATCTTTGTTCTGAGGACCTAAGATAGGTCTTTTATCTTGGCATGATATCTTACTGCACACCAGACCAGGTTTCTGATCTTTACTTTCTAATCTGTTTACTTTTTCTGTGTTAGGAAATAGCATTTCTGTCCTTTTTTGATTTGTTGAATTGGGTATCCTCTATCAATTAATGTGTTAAGATTTTAGCTCCAATATCCATATGTGTGAAAAAAGGAAAAAAATCCATCTCCACAGGGTTTACTTTTTCACATGACTGACGTCACGTGCCAGAATAACTGATTTAGCTTTGTTTGAATTCTTAACACCAGCTCCCCTACATTATTTGTCATTTCAGTCTTGAAGTGTGTATTTCTGTCTAATTTAAGGAAAATAACCATGAAATTTTTTTAAGGATTTGTTTACTTGAGCCTTCATTGGCTCTTGGAGTGTTTAGTCTGATCATGCTGACTTTAGGGAAATATTTCTCCAAACGCAGCCCTGTTTTGCAGATAGGACAGTGGAAGTTGAGCCCTTACCCATATGAACAGTCATTGGTCTATTACAATCAGATAAACTTTGTGCCATCAGCTAATAGGTCAGAAATTCTGTCCGGTCTTAACAGACTTACATTCCAGGATTTATTTTCAAACAGCTATTAGGCATTTAGGCATTCTCATCATTATTTTCAGAGTACTATTTTGATAGTATAATATTGGTGACTTAATAAATTGTACTGGACATTTTGACAACATGTGTTGCTGTGATTTCATCTAATGTTTCCATTATTTTGTTTCTTAGTCATTTTACAAGTGCTTGATTTGGAATCCCCCCCCCCTTTATTTCTGTGTGTCATCATGACCCTGGGAGTTCAGTCAGCGTTTAGGTGCTGTAACATCTAATGTGAATAACGACAAGGAAACATAGCCGTTATCTGTCCTCTTCGCCCGACTGAGGTTTACAACCGGCGGAGGAAGTACCGGGGATATCAGGGAAGCTCTGAAGCTGTCAATCCTAGATTTGGGTAGTCAGCTCTGAGCTAGCTGATTGGGTTGATTGCATTAAGGCAGGATGTGGACATGAGAGGAGGGTATTTGCTAGTGTGGCTGAAAGGGAAGGCCCTTCCTGGGCTTTAAAGCACAACCTGAAGGTCTATCAATCCCACTGGTTAATGGTTGGTGGATGCCAATGAAAGACCTTACCTGTCCATGTTATGTCCACCTGTCCACTGTATGAGAGATTCAAGGTTATCAACAGTGGAGTGTAGCTGTCTTTTTGTAGTGGGTACGCAACATTAAATGTGGCATTTCTCCTGAGGCAAAAGGGTATTACCTGCGTTGTATTACTGCAAACATGCCGGAACATAGAAGGACCTACCTCAATTTGTCCAAATTTTTTTATTTGCCCAAAATTTAGCAACAGTTTGCTCTAAGGAATAAGTTCCAATCTCAAGCCAAGCTTGATTTGGACAACATTCAAGCCAACGTTCCTTTTTTTTGCTTACCAAATAATTTGCCGGAATCGGCCTGAAATCCTCCTCTCTAAGTATTTTGTCTTTTTACAGCTTTGTTTCATCCAAACGCTTTTACCATAAATCCCGTCTCTCATCCTCCATCATTATCGGATATCTGTACAAAATAATTAGCTCACAGAGGAAGATTAATTAGTGGCGAAGTGGACGGGATAACTTTACAAGAGGCTAAGGGGAGCAAATTGCATCCCGTGCCTGATTTACTGCAAGGAAAAAAAGAGCCTGTCTGCCCTTACGCCTCCCACACACAGCCAGCCCGGCGCATTGCCTCCAATAAATATGTATATCGTGATAATTCTCCCTAACTCCTTGTTACCTCTCTCTTGGATTTCAGGCCCTGTATATTCAGAAGGATTATAGATTTAAGGTACAATCTTTAACCTCCACTGAAACGAGTTGAGATATATTTCAGATTAGTGGTTAATGGTTGCTATGGTCGTTGTAGTTGGTAGGGTAAATGCATGTCATTCCACTTTAATTGTTGGTTGTTTGGTGTTCGGTGTAATTTCCCTTTGCTTGTGGTTTATCCTAGGCCTGAGGTGGCACACTGTAGCTAACTGATATCTGAAGTGCTAGCAAGCCTCTGTCTTTCATTTGTTTTGAAGTAATTGCTGTGATTGTAGAGTTTACGTGTGACAATGACGCCCTGGCCACAATGACATCGCCTTTTTCGGCCTCTGTCACTGACTTGCAGGCCCTTTATGGGATTTGGCAGCTTTAAAGATATTAACCAGAATTCTAATGCAAATTAGACATTTTCACAGTTTTCTTCTTTATCTGCAAACATAAGTTATATCTTACATGATGTCAAAATACAAATAACCACTGTTTTCTCAATCAAGGTCATTTCTATAGACTCAGACACACGTGACCCCTTTTGGAGCCCGTGTCTGTGTTTATTAGTGCCTTTCCGTGATTGAAGTGGAGCTTTGGTTTCTAGCAGGCCGTTTATCAGTCTGTCAGTCAGCATTTTAGTGCTTTGTTTCCCTTTTCAATCAAACACTCAGCCGCACACTGTTAAGGCCCAGAGCACTACGCTGTACCCTGGCTTGTGCCGGCAGATGGGGGCGCAGGGTGGGGGTGCTTGGCAGGGTGCTTGGCAGAAACGATCTCTCAGAGATATAAAGAGGTGTCACTCGACCCAGAAGGCTCATTTTCATTTTCCACCTTTTCATCTCATGCTCAGCGGTGACCGAGTATGCGTCCCAAACCATTTCCTAATGCTCTGTTTAGGGCACCTTTCGGCCAAGGGAACGGTTTGCCACTTGGGACGCACTGTGTGAGAGTGGAGGCCGACACCAACAATAGGGTGTATCTCTGTGGTTCCATCAACTTCCTGTTTGCTTCGTGTTCTGTCGACCTTTCACCTGTCCTTTGAGCGGTAGATGTCCTGCTGAGGGCGGTCATCCTTATAGGTGTCCACTGTATCCCTTTACACAGAGGTCCATTATATGCGCTGGGCTATCGTATAGATTTTTTACCTTAATTATTGTTACCTGGCATTAATTCCCATGTGAAAGAATCACACTGTAAACCAGGTGCAATTTAAAGGAGCACAAACACACTTAAACAAAGAGTATCTTCACACCCAGGTGCAGGGGGCTGATAGCAAGTCCGGCATGGGTGTCGGGGATAAGGGTTCAGGAAGTGCCTCACGAACGACCCACTATTCCGTCTGTAGTGCACTACTTTTGGCCAGAGCCTATGGGACCCTATAGGGAATGTAGGGTCCCCTCCCCGTGTTATCATGTCATTTGGGGAGAGTGTGGAAGCATGCTTGCACGGTGGGGTCATTGTAAGGGTCATTACCTCCCCCTCACTCTGCTCCATTGTCTTCCCCCATGGCCATTAAGTTAAATGGAGCTCCCCCAGGAAGCCAGAGGGTCTGTTTATGACCCGTTGCCCATCGCCTCATCTCCACCAACTAGTTTACTAATGGAAGGTGCCTCGCCTAAATAAACCTTAATGGGATGGTTCATCTTGTTTTTCTGTGAAAAGGGACTGACAAAAGGGGTCAAGAAAGACAGTTTCTGGGAGATACGCTATGCTGCTGGTCAACAGCTTATATTTAGATTTGATTCCCTATGTCTGTCTTTTGGAATGTTGGTGTTCTTGAGAATAGAGGCAGACACTGATGTACTGTCCATAATTATTGGCACCCCAGGAACAAAAACCTGTGAAAATGTTAATTTATTGTTTATCCGCTTGATGTTATACTCACAAATCCTTTTGAGGGAAAATTGTCCAAAGAAAAATATTGTCAAGAACCCATTCATTTATTCTGGTTACAATTATTGACACCCTTACATTTAGGACTTTGTGTACCCTGCCAAGACAATGGTTCAGAGTCGTCACCTGGAATGTGTGATGTGGGAGAACACACCAGAGGGGATTTCAGACCATTCTTCCACACACTCTCCAGGTCCTTCAGAGTTCTTTGTCATTGCTTGTGGACTCAGCTCATCCTACAGATGTTCAATGGGATTTAGGTCAGGGGACTAAAGGTTAGGCCATTACAAAAACTTGGTCCTATAGTCAGTGAACTGTTTTTGTTTGGATTTTTAGGTGTTTTTTAGATCGGTGTCCTGTTGGAAGAGCCAGTGATGACCCAGTTTTAGCCTCCTGGCAGGGACAGAGAGGTTTTGGCTTAATCTCCTGCTACTTGATGGAGTCCCTGTTTACATGTACCTAACAAGGTTCCCTGACCCACAAAATCTCAGATCCCACACCATAAGTGACAGTTTGGTGACAGCAGAGACCTTTTCTGGCAACCCTTCAAAATAATTTGTTTGCATGGAGGTGGTGTCAAATCATAGTTTTGGAGACGTGGTGACACCAAGATGTAAACAACTTCTGCAATTATCCGACTGTGATCCTAGGTAATGTTTTGCCATTTGGACCATTCTTCTCTCTGTGCTTGGGGGCAAAATGCAGTTTCTCTTCCAGGCAGGTTCATCAAAGTAACATTTTAAATTAGTTTTTTTCTCCTAGATTTCCTAGGAGTTCCAATGATTGTGATGTGCCTGTTTTTGAATAAAATGATATCCTCTTAATTAAAGGTTGGGTTCATATGATTCTTTGAGTATACGATCATGCTGATTAAACAACAGTGACATTTTCCCCAGGCTTTGTTATTCATATTTACCTAATGAGCTAATCATTATGGAGGGCACCATCATTCCCTCACACTTCCACAAATGTCTATACATTGTTGTTAAAGAACCGTTTTGGTCACACATTCATCCATCTTAGAATGTCCCGCCTTGCAAACCAGTCATTGGTTTAAAAGACAAAATGAGTGACAACCCATTCTATCCTATTGAAACAGAAAGATTTGAGAAGTGACGTGCTTGACATCCCGTCCTGATTTTGTTTGTGATTGGTGGTGATATGCCTTAAACAGGATGAGGTCACATTTAGACAGTCTGCTGGCCATTGCATTTGTCTGGTACCTTGGACATTTTTATGAGGTTATCGTGTGACCTGAGTGCACCTAATTTGCAACTAATGTGTCCCTTATTTTGTTTCCTGTATCTTTTATATATATTTTTTTATTGTCCCTACCAGGCTTCTGTACAGTTTGGCGTTTAACGCGCGTTTCCTGCGCCACCTCTGGCACCTGATACAGTCAATGACCACCAAGATGATCACTGGGTGAGTGGATTGAATGTTGCTCATATGAATCAAGAGTCTCAGTAATAGGAGCACTGATCCGTTATCTGCTCTCCCCGCTCCATTTCTACGTATTTGCATTCTCGTATAAAAAAGGAACCAGATCCCGGATCAGAGCTCCTACGCAGGCTCCATACAAGCAACGGGCTCCTTCAATGGACTTTAGCCCTACGGAAATCTGTTGAATTTGCTTCGTCGTCTGAAATCCATGTGTCCCGTCTCCATCCAGGTCGATGGTTCCTTTGCTCCAGGTCATCTCCCGGGGTTCGCCCATGTCTCTGGAGGACTCCAACCGGATCATTCCCCTCTTCTACCTGTTCAGCTCCCTCTTCAGTCACTCACTCATCTCTGTGCACGACAGCGAGTTCTTTGGCTACCCTATGGAAGGTCACGGTAGGCCTCTGCTCCTCTTGTCTGTTCCGTTAGGACATTTTGTTTTTTAGGATTCACCACTTTCATGGTTAACTGTATTGCTTTACTTTGAATGGACAGGCTTCCATACACATTTTTCACTGTTCCATGTTCAAAATTAAGTTAGCATTCGAGTATTGAATATTCACGTTGAAAAGAAGTACGTTGAACATTGAAGTAAATAGGCTTTTTTACCTCTTGTAATACAATGACAATAACAGTCTAGCATTAATCTGGATATTTGACAAATTAAGATATTATTGGGATAATAATCTTTCCCATGTCCAGCCCTGCTCTAAATTACTGGTGCATAACATCATGCCTTGTGTACTGTGGACCAGAAACGGTGAACAGCCTTTCATTCTACCTGTGCATCCCCTTCTCAGGCCACAGCAACGCCTCCATGATGCCGTTCACCTTGGCCGAGCTGGTGACCTTGTCCCGGTTACTTCGGGACGCGTGTCTGGGCATCATTAAGCTCGCCTACCCCGAGACCAAGACGGAGCACCGCGAGGAGTACATGGCCGCCTTCCGCAGCGTCGGGGTCAAGACCAACTCCGAGGTGCAGCAGCGCATTCAGGCTGAGCAGAAGCGCTGGGTCCAGCTTTTCAAGGTGAATGTCCGCCTGTCACCCGGCATGGTCCGAGACACGTTCAGCACTGCACACTGCAGCGAAACGGTTTGCTAATCAAACAGTGGCTTTCTTTTTAAAAACGTTTTCTTGCCCTCTCTGTCGCTCTCGCCCAGTTTCTTTCTGTCTCCTCCACATTAGTTTATCCTACTCCCTCTCCCTCTCCCGCTGGAGGAAGGAAGCTACTTTGTTTTAGTCTGGAAGTTGATGGGAAAGGACTTGGAAAGTGAGCGGTGGTTCCTTTCAGCAGAGGAATCTCCAGCGCGTTTAAGAATGCGGCAGGAGATTGGTAACGAATCAAGCCACGCAAACACCTCCCCGTCAGCTAGAACGACCCATTAAAGGAGTAGAGGAGCAGGGGAAATGCATTTTCTAAATTGAACGGGTCTGGATTTACAGTTGCTTTAACGCCGCTGACCCCATAACACGCTAATGTTTGGTTGGAGTCATCAGCCGTCTCTCTGCCATCTTTTATCACCCCCATTGTCGAGCTATCTATTTAATTGAAGGAAGTTAATTGAATGAAAATGATCAACTAAGCTTGTATTAATATTGCTAATGGAACTTCTCTTCTTGGCCATGTTTGGAGAGGGATGTCACCGTGGAGTTTGGGAAAGGCCCATTAAGGCGTGCACTTAACCCGATGGGCTAATTAAGGAATGCTTATTCATTCTTCTGAGTCGCGGCTAAGTCTCTATCCGAACCCATCGTCCGCGCCGCGAACAGCGTTTTGCACTCCCCATTATTACCCAGGATGCCGACTCCAATCGTCGCTGACGACGGCCTGAGATTGACCGCGCCCTGTTGGATTACGACGTGCGTTAAAAAGAACATTTCCATTCAAACAATGTTACCCGGTTATCGTATTGATAATTGTTTCACTGTCATTATGTCTGGATACTGCTCTCAGCTTGTGGTGTTAATGAGTGCAGGGTGACATTATGGAAATGCTCAGTATAAATGTTCAACCTTTACAGTGGAGTCTTCTCTCCACCTGGGTCAGTCCGCTGAAGTTTTGAGTTATTTGCAGGATACAAGCCATACACTTGTTTTGTTTCTGACAGGACAGGGATAAAAGCCCACCGGCCAGGGTTGAACATAACCACATTAAGACATTTGGCTTATGACAAGTTTCACCCTGATAACTCAAAGTCGTGAATTATGCAGGTAATTTCCACAGAGAGTTTATTTTTAGTTTTCAAGCCCCGTGGCTGATGTCAGCAGGCTGGTCCATAATAAACCCTAGTGCTGGACACGAAGACACTGCAGCCATTTCTCTTTTTATACTGCAGTTAAATGGCCCACTAATGGCTCCACTCGCAAATTGCTTTTTTAAGAGGGAGCCTCTTATTGTCCAGCCTCCACATAAATAGAAATGTTTGTTTACTAATTATTATTTTTTGGGTAGTTTAATTGCCATGTATTTTGTAGGTCATCACTAACTTGGTAAAGATGGTGAAGGCTCGAGACATCAGACGGCCTTTCTGTCCGACAGGCCATTGGCTCTCTGAAGAGGTCAACATCCGAGCAGATAAGGTAACCATTGCTATCAGTGCTTTCTGCTGTTAGATCAGCCTCATTATGCTGAAGTGAGCTTATCGGGTTTATCACTAATCCGGGTTTAGTAAAAATAAATTCCCAACCAGTCATTTGCATGATAGCCTATTTATCACTGTTTATAGTGGTTATAAAAATGACTTTTTGATAGTTTACAACAACTTTGTAACATCTCTAATGGCCAGTGCATTCAATGTCTGTTTAAATCTACATTGTGTTGAAATGCATATGATGTGATTGATGTGGGAAGTACTTTTTGGTGAGGTCAATACCCTATAACATGTATGTTTACGTTCATAATGGATTTCACATTTAGTAGATTTTCTTATTTTTGACAATAACTTTTGAGTGTTCATTGTATGATTGTTAGGTGACATCTCTGTCATACCAGCACAAAAATACCGGAACGTGTCACGGTCTTCTAGTCTCTTTGGAAAAGCTTCGGGTGACATCTTGGACCTATTTTACGTTCTATGTTAGACACGGGGTGTTTGTGTAGCCATGATGACTGAAAACCCACTCCTTCCCGTCCAGGTGACCCAGCTGTACGTCCCCTCAGCCAGACACGTATGGAGAACACGAAGGATGGGTCGCATCGGGCCTCTGCAGTCCACATTAGATGGTAGGATTAAGCATTGAGACATTGAGGCTGTGCGAAAATCAACAATATATCACAGCAAAGTACTATTCTTATTCACAACCTAACTTGGGAGAACTTAGTCTTTAGCCAGGGTATGTTATGTTGGCAATGTACCACAAACCCCAGAGGTGCTTTATTGCTATTTTAAAGTGGCTACTAACTGAATAATATTTTTGTCATTCCTGCAGCATAGTCTTAAATACTAAAGATTCAGCTGATCAAACCACCTGATTCATTATACAATGGTCAGTGGCTACAGAAAGTATTCGAACTCTTCTACTCTTCTCCACATTGTGTTGTGTTCTAGACTGAATGTCAATATTTCTTTGTAACTTTTTGCCATCGGTCAACAAACAATTATCCATAGTCAATAAAAAAGATGAAATCTAAGGTGCTTACGTTTTTGTACGCTTCCTTCAATAATGTCCTAGTGTCTTTGGCAACCATCACAACTTGGATTCTTTTTGGGTATTCCTCTACCGGCTTTCCTGCTCACTGGATGATTGGAGTGTCGGTGAACTGCAATTTTCAGATCCACCTCCAGATGATCATTCTGTTTTGAGTCTGGGCTTTGTCTGGGCCGCTCAAGACATTCAGACTAGAGCCAATCCAACGCTGTCTTGGCTCTGTTCTTCGAGTTTTTGTGCTGAGAGAAGCTTTTTGAGTCAGAGATCCTGTGCGCCCTCGGTCAGGTTTTCTTCAAGGATCTTTCTATATTTTGTTCTGTTCATCTTTTCCTCAAACCTGACCAGTCTCCCAGTCCCTGCCAATGGCTAGAGGAATCGTTTTTGTCCATTACGTTTTTGTTTTATAACCTTCGCCAAATCTATGTCTTGACACAACTGTCTTGGAAGCTTTCTTGGACTTCATAGCTTGGTTTTTGTTCTGAAATCTGCTGTGAAGTGTGGGACCTTAAATAGACAGGTATGGGTCTTTAGAAATCATGTCCAATCAGTTACATTTGCCCCAAGTGGACTCCACGTTTAATTCTCAGTAAATTGGCATACATTCCTAATAATGCATTCCTCTTTGTAGACTGATGTCAGCGATGTACAGCTCTGGAAAAAATGTTGACCACTGCACCAAAAAAGTGGAAAGTTAAGAGAGGACCAGAACTGTTCATTTTGCAGTGGTCTCTTAATTTTGATCCCTCTTCCTCACTCAAAACCTTCCTTTTTGACTTTTTTGTAAACGAAAGAAAAAGGTGCAGTGTTCTCTTAATATTTTCTGGAGCTGTATATTAAATTGATTATAAATCAATAATTGATTGTAATTATATCACACAAAAAGATGTGGAGACAGTAAAAGAGCTTGAATACTTTCTGATGCCACTGTACGTGCCTTGAAAATAATATTTTTGTGTAGTGTTGACATAATACCAATGTCACACACGGCAAGAAAAATAAACGTAAAGTGCCGTGGAGCACCCAAATCACCACAGAGTTATTGTGCTAGCGGGACTACTGTGTGATCTATATGATTTGAAGATCAAGTCAGCACAGTGTTAATTATGTATCTTCTCGTGAAGAGCCAGAGACGGCAGCGGGCCGTGAGGGAGAGACGGCCGAGCTTTTCTTCCCTTTATTTGAGAGCTCGGGCCACCGTCTTCGGGTCAGCAAGCCGGGTGGTGTGAAAACAAGCGGATAACAATGTGTGTATGATCTGCTTAATGCTACTCTAACCAGCCCGGGTACAGGACAAATTAAATTAGCCTGAGAGTCCCAATGAGCTCAGCCACATCTGGCCGCTTGTTTGTCCTCCCCGGTTTCATTTCCTGAAATGGACAGGCCATGGGCTGATGGATGGCCGACGTATTGACCACTCCGCTGCCGTTTGTCTCCTCAAAGATGGAAACCTGATGGGCCAGATGCAGATAGGATTGACTAATTGAGCGAAATAATTGAGCTGTAAGGGGTCGGACGCAGGCCGGCTCTGCTGCTGCGGCGTTTTGGGCTTCTAAACGGTTCCCAATGCAGAGTTTAATACAAAACAAAGGTCTGCTTAATGGAAGGGGCCGGACAGGTGGACGGGCAGCTCACTGTGGAGCTAATTAAAAGTATGTGTTTGTGAAAGGGGCGGGAAGGATTGAGCACTCTTTAATGGGCTGCCTGTAAACAGTCCTCCTGGTTGGGAGACAGGCCCTGCAGGTGGGGGGTGTGTGTGTGTGGGGGGGGGGGGG